>JAABOM020000092.1:3870563-3884283 GCA_011800125.2 Solanum clarkiae
ACAAAAGAAAAGGAATTTGATAAAATTTCATTGCATTTAAACACAAGTCTTGTCCCCAATATGGAGCACACGGGTGAAACTTTTGCAGCTTATGATATCTGAATTGTGTATAATTAAAGATGTCTCCTTTTTCTGACGCAATAAAATGTTTGATAGTCAGTTTTAGGTGCTATGTCTAATTAACATTTTCTGGTTAATGGTAGTGAGGGGAGACAAATTGTCATGTTAAATTTGTATGACAAGAAAGTTCCAAAAAGAATTCTTTTCCTTCCAAACATGGTTGTGGATCCGTTAAATGCCTGGGGAAACTGAGAAACTAGTTGACGCTAGGATTCTGTTTATACTTTATAGGTAGACGAGGTTATGCAGAAGCAAGAGTAGTTTTGAAAGGGAAGTCCACAGTCGGTATCTTAATCTAGTGTCAACATTGGTCACATTATGATGCTAAACAGTTCGAGTTAGAAATCTTAATAAGGTTGCACCAAATTCTATGAAAGTATTCTCCAATTTGAATTGAGTCTTTTTGGCTAGTTGATAGGTGAATTCTATTCAGGAAAATGGGAAACTTACTAGCAAAGTAATCAATTAGTTAGAGAAGGCATAAGGCTTGTTGATGTACCAGTGCCAGAGAAGGGGTTTTAGCATTCAAGATACTACGACTCTTTAAGACAACTTGATCATGAATTGGCCTTTTCTACATTTGACCTGCTGATCAATCCAGTTTATCCACTTAATGGGTTGATTTAGTCTCTGTATTCATGTACTAGTTATACTGGCAGGTATTTCTTCCAAAATTAGTTGTTTCTTCTTCATCTCTTCCATGTTTGCAAGCAATGTAGATGAGTTCTTACAAAAGGAAAAAAAAAGAAGCATACAATTCTGAATTTGTTTGTGTCAATCACTTCTGTTGGGTGCATACAATATCTGTTGTGCATGTCACTTGAAGAATGTTGAATGATTTGGTTGTATCTCTCAGGGTCAGATTAAGAATAAGCGGCTTTCTTCTCTATCGTCATCGCTTGCTACAGTTGATTGTAAGGATTTATATTCATCTACTTAGTTAGCAAAAGAGTTCGATGTTTGATCAAACCTCATTAGTGGTGAAGGTTTAACCAAGGAGCTTCATGCAGTGGGTCATTCATACAAAAGAGCAACCATGGATCTCCTATCTGAAGGTCTTAATAAAGGAATTGCAGTCACAGGGAAAGTGTTGTTCTTTGCTAAGAAAGAGAGTATAGCTCCATTGTAAGTTACCTTAATTTCTGTGAACCTAGAACAGTTCATCGTTTTATCACCTTGCTCATTATTTATCCCCTTTGTAAATGAAATGGCATTATAACTGATTTCAAACTTTTATATTATATTCTGCAGGTGCTATGTGCTATCCGACTCCAACCACACATGTTATGTAATTACGGTGTATGGTATTCGCAATGATGCTGTAAGTCATCCTTCTGGAGCTGTTTCATGTCTCTAGCACGGTTCTTTGCTTGTGTTGCTCAATTCATGAGAAAAGCAGATCTTGTTACGAGACTGAAGAAACAGATTAAGCAACCAACACTTCTTTTTGTTTTCATGCCCTGTTTGTGCTTAACAGCAGCAGTAGAAATACACTTGATAACTAATAGTATGATTTTTCTCATTTCACTTTTCCTACTTGAAAAAAAAAGAACTATATGAAGGGTCGGTACCGTACTTAAAAATACCTTAGCCTCAATATAAGATGATAATGTGATATTGTTGAATTAGCTATGAGCCCGAACAGTCTATGTAATTTGACTGCCTTCCGTAGTAGTATCTTTTATAATAGATTACCGCCATTTAAGCTTTTCATTTTCTGCATCACACATCTTCAAGAAGAAATATTTCTTTTCCTAATAAGACATGTTCTTTGCATTCATGTTATTAAGTGAATGGATCATTCAAGATCTGATTTTGCCCCACATTTCAATCTGACCCCAGATTTGATACAGTGAATACATTCATTAGTTCTTTGGAAGTGTTGCTTACTTCAAAATTGTCAACATATCACCTCATCTGTCCTGCATTGACAAAGAACCAACTGATGAGACTAATTGGAGTTGAACTTTATCTAAATTCTAATGTATTAATTTTGAATGAGAGATGGTGAATGTAGAACTAACCATGACTATGCTGTTTTACCTATACTTATCGAAGTAACTAGCTACTTTTGGGTTTGATTTGATCCTTTTGCCAAACTTCGATAAATTATCACTTCATTCAAGTGCTATTTACTCTGACAGATTAAAGAAGGAGATCAAGTCACCTTATTAGAGCCTTTCTACCGTTTTGTTGATTTTTCTTGGAAAGGAAAGGTAATCTCCTATTGTTATGTTATTTCTGTTATCCTGCACTTGTTTCAACTTGGCCATCTACTTTGGATATCTCAAAATTTCTTGTTTCTAGCTTGAAAAAAATCATTTTATTTATTTATTTATTATATTTATCTTTTTAATTGGTAAAATAGTACTCCCTCCGTTCCATTTTATGTGATACCATTTGACTTGAACATGGTGTTTAAGAAGAAAATGAAGACTTTTGAAACTAGTGGTCCAAAACAATCCTTAAATACTTGTGTGGTTGTCAATCATTTCATTAATGGTAAAAGGGAAATTCTAAAGTTAAATATTTTCAATTAAAATAAGGCAACATTCTTTTTGGGACAGATTAAAGAGAAAATGGTGCCACATAACATGGAATAAAGGGAGTAATATTTTATTTATAAGATCACCAGTATAAAGATAATTCTAGTTAGTAAGAAACGTTGTTGTATTTATCATGAACCTCATTTTAACTACAGATAAGCAGAGAACTCATATGTAGGATTAGACCGAGACTCAGATAAACTAGCCCATGCTAATGCTGGTGATAAAATGTCATAACAGTTTTTCCTAGCAGGTTTTATACTCTTGTTTAGCGTTAATGTTAAATTCAAAATCTCATTTACCCGTTTAAATCGCCAGCAAATATGTCTCCTCTTCCATCTGAGGTCCATGTTATCCATATTTCCTTGCCAACCCCGTCCACCATACCTGACCCGACCAACCCACATCTATCTAGACTCATGTTCCTCCTTGTTCACACCTTTTGCTTCTGTGGCTGGATTGTGGAAATCTTTTTAGCATATGAAACGGTTAAAGCACAAATTTCCAACCAGCTTTCGATTACCTTAATTCTAATCACCAATTACTGGAACTAGAAAGAGAGATAAAACAAAAGCAAGGATTCCTGAGTTTGATATCTTTGTTTAGGTTCCTGGTATAATTATGCTTCTCATACTAGGGGGTAATATTGCCAACCTCTGTGCTAACCATTTGTCTTTTACATGTTCTAACCTCATCCTCATGAAGTTACTTGTTAATTTTGACCATACAGCACTACCAGTTCAAATCAGTGCGAGTGGATTTTGTGGAACAACTTCTTGTAAATGGAAAATATTTGTCTCCTCATTATGCAGTTCGTACGTCAATCTATGCGCAACACAAGGCATGATGAATCATAATCTTCTCTTGTAAATGTAAGCTACCAAGGAAAAAGTTGGCTATTTCTTCACTGTGAATTGATTTTCTTGTAAATACTGGCTAGTGCAAACCAGCTGACCAGAGTTTTTGAGTGCTTGTTCAACTACACGCCCAAACAAATGTACTTGTTTTTTGTGTCTGGCTCTGTTCGTTCTCTCAAGACTTACATACTTTCTTGGATTCTTGTCTTACGGCTCTACCTCATGTGGAAGACGTTACTTCTTTTTTTCTTCTCGTTTTTGAAATTGATGTCCTTCGGAAACCACCTCTCTACCTCCTTGAAGTAGGGGTAAGGTTTGTGAGCACTCTACCCACCGCAAACCTCACTTATGGGATTTTTTCGGGTGAGTTATTTTTGAAATTGATGTTCATATTAGCGTTTCTGCATTCTCTCGTCTGTATTGTCAGCTAATCACTGTGCTTCCTTAAGTGGGAGCTTGGATGATATGTTTTTCATGGAGGAACTTCCCGCGTGTTAAACTAGCAGTTTCAAACACTAATTTTATCAGCTAAGCTTGAAGAAAGAAAAAGCAACGAGATCTAATTAGGTGTGAGATCTAGTTATCTATTGCACATACTTCAACCGGAAGGAACTAGTTTGTGGCACTTGAAGGAGCAAAAGGTTTTAGCATTTAGGTAGTCAAATAGTTTGGGGAACTCATATAGCAAGTTACATTACTCTCCTCTCTACATTCTCTTTTTGGGTTGTATTGCTCACATTTATATCGAAAACCTTTATTCAATGGCAGACATCGAGTAGAAAAATAAGATCTCAAATTGACATCTCGATACACAGGCGATTCTGGCATGATGAGGACTTATTCACCAGCACAGGAGGTGATAGCGATACCAAAGAAAATTACTTAAATTAGTAGGTATAATATTGGAAAAGCAATACAAAGTACGTATAATATTCTCGATTTGAAACTCAAATTATTGGAAAAGCAATACAAAGTATGTATAATATTCTCAATTTGAAACTCATGTAGTAGCTTACGAAGTAGCAGAACTTTGAATTAGTAAATCCAAAATGCATTTAAGTAGTCGCACAGAATAAAAAATCCTACAAAGAGACCAACTCTGTACATACAGGTAATCCTAGATGTGTTTCATTAACTTGAAGATAGTTCATATTGTGACTTAATGGAGAGCTAGTATCAACGGAGATGACTAGCATTTTGGGAATGGCACAAAATATACTGCAGAAGAAAATGTCAAGATTGTAGATAGAGACAAATAGGAAAACTATCATTGCCGGTAATAGCCGCTTTGATGGGAAGGGGGATGATATGGAGAAGGGACGGTATAAGGAGGTCTAGGCATAGAACCTTGTTGCTGCAGAGGTGCAGGTTGCTGAGGAGGTGCATTATAGTAGGGATCTCGCCACCCCGGATATGCAGGTTGGCCATACTGGTGGCTCGGTGGAGGCTGTTGTTGATGTTGATGTGGTGGATATGGTGGACCAGAAGCTTGCAAGTTGTAAGGCGGGGTAGGTTGCGGATGTTGAGGACCATAAGGTGGTGGATTTTGAGTATAACCAGGCATTGTGGGCTGATGAGGTTGGTAAGTAGGAGCTGGAGGTCGAACAGCGTTGGGAATATTCGCGGGATCTGCTGGTGGTTGGGGATTGGATCTTGGAACCTGATGAGATTGAGCAGCAGAATGATAATTATAGCCAGTTGAACCTTTATTCTCCTGGAAACTAAGACCTGACATTTGTCTCTGCACGTCATCCATCATTTCCCGGCACTGCATGTTTCTTGTCATCACAAAATCACTGCCCTGTTGCTTTACATTTGTGAGGGCATCCTGTTTAACCCATGAAAAGGAGAATGTCAGTTAGTCATTCTTCGGTCGAAAGGCGGAGGAATGTGAATACCAGCACACACACGCACAAACAGAGACACCCTTTCTCAAACAGATGAAAAATTCCATACCTGAAGACTAACATAGAACTTCAATCCCTCGTTGATATTCTCCTTTATTTCTTGATATTTTGAAATGGCAGCTTCGATTTGCTTATAGGTTCGCTCACGGGATGCTGTAACATTAGAAAGTACACATTGAGCCAATAAAACTTTAACTAATACCGCCAGAATTAGTAATCAACATGGTCATTGTTCCTGAGGTATTGGTTGCTGCAAATGGAAGAAACAAGCTTCTACACCTCCCAACTCATTGACAATATTATCGAAGCCTTTGTTCTTAATTTGATAAATCCAACCTCTCACATCTCCATATTGCACATACCTTTATATTCCTCAAGATTGAAAATAGAAGCAAAGTCCACATTTTGCGCCTGCAAATGAAAAAAATTGTTAAGAGAGCATTCAAAGATATAAATTGAAGTAATAAAGTCAATAGTAGGTCTTTTTTAGAGGTTGGATTTTTTTATGTCGTTCAGCCATCAATAAGGCTTTAGTTTTACACAAAATTCTCAAATGTTGAGCACTTTTTATCACTCTCTAGTAACAGATTAGAACAAAGCAGTGCATGGCAAACCCCATAAAAAAGCCATTGCAATCAATTAGTAGATCATCTTTTATCTCCTTGACCCTTCCTCCTTCCCCCCTTCCGAACAATTTCTTTAATAGCTTGGTATGTTTTCTTTGATCATGTAGATAATTTCGTCAGTAAAACTCCATACAATTGGCAAAAGGGATTTGTAACATGGAAGCAAACATGTCCTGCTTCCCTCACTTAGTTTCAACCAAATATCATCCCCTTATCAAAATCAGAAATACCAAGGAAAATCCTAACTGCATTTTACCGAGTACTACTACAAATATCAATCCAGATAGATAAAATATTGGAAGAAATGCAAAATGTGCATGGAACTAGAATGTGCACACGCGCAATCATAAATTCACCAGGTTAATGTCCCCCTAGAATAGTCATGATATTTAAAGCTTAAACCAGATGCTTAAGCATCAGAAAGAAAAGAGCGGTAAAAAGTGAAACCCCAGAAATTTAAACTTTATATCCAACCTGAATCTGCAGCAACAATTGTTCTTGAGCCTCAAGGTTCTTGGATATTTCTTCACAAATATGATCATATTTTGCGATCTCCTTTCTGAAAAGATCCTCATGGGAGCCAGTGGATGTCATCAGCTTAGGAAGTATATCATCCTGCGCAATACCCCACAATATAAATGTAAAGCTGGATCCTGCAAATCTTGGATCAGTGAGGAAAGAAGCAGAACAAATACCAAGAAACAAGCACCTTTGCTATGGAAACAAATATGTCTGACTAAGACAAAGGGATTCATTTACGGAGACCTGTTGTCAATGGGTGACGATTAAAGAGCAACCACTAAACCCAGTTGGGAAGTAGTGTTGACCTATGTGTTTGCTTCTAAGGCTAATGCTATTTTTCATGTGCAAAGGAGGAATCTGTTTGACTTCCTAAGCTCCAAAAGGAAATGGAGCTGTGAGACCACATCTGATAGACTATGATGCCCCCAGAAGGACCAGGCACATGAGAATTAGCTGCACTAAGAGCAATTTATAATAGACAGACAATGAATTGAGAATCACAGCCAGGACAACCAAATGCAGTGGTTTCCCACCCTTTTTTTGGTTATTAAGCAAATGCAGGGATAATTTACCAGTCCATAATACTTTAAGCAAACATATTATTTTGCTCAGTTTGATGCAAGCTTATGTGACTTGTACGATGATAAGTACTATCAAGTAGCAGACAAAATATGACTCGTACGTGTGAACCAGCAAACGACCTTTGTTTCAGCTTCTTTAAAGGAATTAAAAAGATCATAATTATTTAAAAATCCTATGAGCGAAGAGGAACATACTTAATAACAATATACATAAGCTAAAAGTTCCGTACTTAAAAATATGTCATACCTTCCTCTTCATCTCTTTCAGCATATCTTCAAGCCCTGCACGCTGAGTGCCTAGACCTTCTAATTGTCTCTGAAAATATAAGCACCGAAAACTTGAAAGAGTCTATGGAGGCAAAAATTTCTTTGTTTTCTATGAAATTAGTCTGAAGAATCAAATATTCTGACTGTTACTTAAAGATTGTTCATCCATAAACAAAAATACAAAATATCCCCCAAATGGATCCAATAGAAGTCGGGAACTTTTTCTTCAGCACTCCACAAATTCAACTTTCTTTTTATTTTTAACCGGTAAAGGATAAGTTCTATCATGGCTTCAACATCATTAAAAGAAGCCGTATTGCACCAAAAAGATGGTGTAAAAATCCATTTGTATTTCACTATACTAGCATATTTTTTTTCTTCTCCCAGAACCACCAAATAAATTCAACATGTTTTTCATCAAACTGTAACTTAAGCGTTAATCAGGCTTGTTATTAAGCTCTCTTTTCTTCATGTTTCCTTTTTCTGTATTCACTAATAGAGTACTCCTTTTATACACCAGAACTTGCAACATAAATTTTTGCATAGTGTCTGTGTAGAAAAAAGGTACTTGATTATGTCTTACAAGTAATTAGAAAATTTCTAACTGAAAGTAGCTATGCCTTTTAAAACAAAACATCCAGGTACTGTTTACTTTCTGTTAATAAATAGGTTAGACCGGTAACATTCTTTAGTAAACATCACTACGGAAGTGTTTGCGAGAGAATATTCTATAGCTACTCTAGAAATACAGCTGCAAAATTACCCATGATACAGGACACAGACAGAAACATAACACATGTAGCCTCGTTAGCTCAACTTACCAAGCTCTGCTTCAGAGCTCCCACAGTAGCATCTTCATTAGCATCCAATGACATGATTGGTTTTGCCAAGGCTGGAAGAGCTGATTCAATCTATCATAGAGAGAAGGGCCAGGTTAGCTTATGCTTCTGCTAGCTGCTTGGGGAAATATAAAAGTAATACTACCAAATTGTAAGCAATGACTTTAACTGTGAACTTCTTCTCCAACTGTAACATGGGATATAGATACAACATACTAAAGAGCAGGAACTTCAACTTCGGGTAGTCGAAATCAAATATCGAAGAATCCAAATATAGTTATTTTAACCAGTTAAAATATGAATAATAGCAAATACCTAAGAAACAAAAAAGCAGCAACCTAGTGCAGTACACTCCCGCTATTTACAGGGTACCGGGGACGGCAGCATATATTAAATACATATCAAACAAATTACCAAGCTCTCCCAATGTAAAAAGTTTGTCGAAAAGATCTTATTTTGATAGCTCAAAACGTGACGACTATCCTAAGAATACCCACTAATACTATGTAATGTATAGAACCCACAGCATAGAATGGCAGCATTCTTTTCTGCATGTCTTGATAAGTGAACAAAAGCTAAATATGCATTACATGGCTAGTTATCTAAAATAAGGTTTCACAAATAATCTAAATGATCAATAAAAACATACTGGATGGCGGTCAAGGATTGACATGAGTGCTGCATAATCCCTCACTGATCGTTCAATCCTGGCATCACTCTCTGCAGCTTGCTTCAAGTTAGCGGCAAACCTGTTTAACCTATCCTGTAGGTTCTTTGTAAGGGTACTAGATTGAGGCCTTGTCCACCGTGTTCCAAATTGACTTCTAAATTGAGCATCTTCGGTTGCTTCTTTTTGCAAAAGCTCCTCAGTTTGGATCAGTAATTCCTGGTTCACCCTCTTCAGATCATTGAGCTGCTGCAGCTCAGCTTCTAAACCAGCTGGCCCACCACAAATTTGAACTGCCTCTACATCTTCTTTTAAGGCCATGGGTAGAGTTAAGTTTCCCTCCAGTGCAAGAATAGAATCAGGCAAGTCCATTTCCCTCAGCTTAACTCGAGCAAGCTCACTTCCCTGTTGCAATCTCTCAGCTTGAGCCCGAATGACATCATCAACCATTTCGGTGTACCTGGACAGAGCTTTAGCACTGCTATCAGGAACAAGACTGGCAAACATCTTCTCCTTGCTTGCATCCAGAACATCATGCATTGGCATAGGCTTGACCATCGCAAATGCTGGAAGAAGAGGCAGAGAACTGGCTTGCGGAACTCTCATGAGATATACTCTATCATTCTCCTTCACAGCTCTCGCCAAGTTTTGGTTTAAATTAGCATCTAGCTTATTAATTGCATCCAAGAGCTGCTGTGCTGCTCCCTTTGATGATGTTTTTTTGGCCTCAGATAATGCACTAATCCCACTCTTTAACCTCGCAATTTCCTCTGCAATTTCTTCTTTTTCATGTAGCTCCATACTGTATCTATAGCAGGCCTCAGCATAAAACAATGCAGCCTTTAGCTGAACATGAGCCAGCCAACCCTTGTCAAAGTGGTAGGTCAAAGGTGCAACATTTAATGCTGCCAAGGCTTCCTCATAATAAATCCCTACCTGTAATCATACATGTAAACTCATTTTAAAACTATATATTGCATTTATCTAGTGCAAAAGAGAAAATTCATCATCTTACATAAAAATGACAAATCAACCAGAAAATGTCATGGCCTACAGAATTTCTAGAATGGCTTATATATATACCGAGAATATCAAGTAGCAAAGGCTGAAATAAATAAGATACTATAATCAATAGACAAACCTGTCTTGAAATCTTTGCACAGACTCCAGGAGTGCTTCCCTTGGCAATAGTATTCTCAAAAACACACTCCTGTGCCTGAGCTAACATGAGTCTTTCCAACATCCCAGCACATTCCACTGACAAGTCAACTGTGGTGGAGGTACCCATTGATGCCTTCATTGCCACATTGTCTCTTAGAAAGGCGAATGTCCCAGCTGCAGCAATAAAGGAATGCGATGCCTGCCTTCGCCCCTCCACTGCAGATCGGTCCAAACTCAATCCCATCTGACTGTGCACTGCCCCCAGATTGAACAAAACTGCAGCTTTCTCTGTGGCAAAAAATAAAAGGCTAAATAAATAATATAATAAGATGATAATAACTTAGCTTAAATTTGACTACTGTAAGTTCATAAGGTCTCCATATTATTATATAGAGAAGGTTCAAGTTTGAATTTTAACTATTTAGATATTGGCACAAAACTAATTAGTATGAAATACTTTTGCCTGTTTGGTTTTGAAGTTTCTACTTATTTAATCTTTATTTTTCTGTTAAACGAGATTCCAATGGTCAGTTTCCTCAAAAATATAAACTTTTGCAACTGAAAATATTGTGTTAATGACACTGATAGATTTTAGTCACCTACCTAAAACCAGCATTCTAAATAATCAGTTCATTTTCAAGATTACAAAAGCAAACAGAACCAGCCTCCAAATGATGCATTCCACTATTTCCTATCCATTACTTTCTGCATCAGGCAATTCAAATTTTGGTCTTGTTAAAGTTTTTACACCTCTGGAGCAAATTCGGAGTTATTCCAAAATCTAGATTCCAGGATACTTAATGCATTTGGAAAGGAAATTAGATCATTGTATGTTAGCAGCTCAAAATCAAGTGCAAAGCAATTCTAAGTTGTACTTCACGTAATACCTATTGTACGCATATTTTCAAGTCCAATCAAATGAAGTTGATTCAATACCTAGATGAATGTTCTGCTGCACAGCTTTCTGCTTGATCTTGAAAGTATCATACCAAGTAAAATAAACTGAATTGATATGATCCTTATTAGGTGAAATAGGGAAGCGAGATTCAACAGCACAGAGGGCTTTATAGTAATTTTGCAACGTGTCACGGCGAGCAGGTAGCGAATCGGCGGGAACACGTTCGATTTCAGAACGGTATTGTTTGATTGTTTCGAGATCATCTTCGAGGTTTTGAGCTTCGCGTTCCGAGTAGTTGTAAACGATGTAGTTTCGTAATGGACGATAGAGATCGAGAGATACGGTTTTCTTCTCGAAGATTGCTAGCATGACGTTGGCAGCCGACGCTGACGACGGTGACGTCATGTTTTCCGGTGACCTGTTGTAGAAGTGGTGATGATTTCAACGTATATGGAGTTCAGTATATCTGTTGTATGAAGAAGAAAAGGAGAGCTTCGGTGAAGAATCCAAAACGTGTAATTTGGTGAGTATCATTTTCCTTTTTTTGGCATGAGGATGGGGGTTGGCGTGGGATAAAAAATTATATTATTTTTTATGATTAAAATATTTTTTATATTTACATAAACATCGAACATCTTAAATTAATTTATTTGTCTATTTTTTCAGATTTTGATCATCTTATTTGTAAGATGTTGTAGGGGTTAGTGGTGTGTTTCCTTATTTTTAAGTTCTACTAAATAATTTTTTTTTGGTTTTTAAATATTAATCTACGGTCTTATATAGTTTTTATTATCATATTATTTGTTAATAATGCTAAAAGAAAATTTAATATTTTTGGTATGGTTGTATTATTTGGATAAAAAATTCATCAAAAATAATTTTTTTATTTCATAATATTGGAATGAGTCTGTGTGCATATCATCCTCTCCAAACTTCACGTATATATTACATTGGGTATATTATTATTAATTGGAAAAAATATATAAATTGAACTGTAAAGTATTTATCCAACTCGATATAGGAGGACGGTAATGAGACTATTAAAGAAATTATCGAAGCAGAGAGTGGGGTTGATGAAGATAGCACTGAAGATTCCAGTCCCAATAGAGAAATGTCAAGCGTCAACCCTGATATTGATGATGTTAATGACAAACAGACTGATCCTTTGAAGACTAAAGCAATGAGTAATTTTCTTGTTTCATGAGTTGTTCTAGTATTATCAAGTTCAATCATTCTGCAATCACTGTCTCCTATATCACTTCTTGTTCCTTTCTAAATTGAGTTGAAAAGGCATTCCCATGATATTATAACTCTTAAGCTTCAGTCATTCAATTAATGTAGTGTCAAACATTTTTTCCATCTTCTTTTTTTCTTTTTAATCAGTTAAAAAGCTTTAAGGCCCCAGTCAACTCAAATTTGTAATTGTCTTTGGTTTTTTTTTAGTTATTACATTATTAATTTTTTTTTTCGGAGAATATTTTTCTTTCTTCTTCGGTGGAAGGGATGGCCAAGGAATTGCTTGACCTTTCTCTTAACTACAAGATCTTTGTATTGGTGTTGAGGACAACTGTAATTTCTCTTTGACATTTCAAATTTTGTTAATTAGCAGTAACTTGATCAAGTGTACCTTCAAGTGGAAGTTAAGTTTTCTGGACCTATGTTTTTGCTTTAGTCATTAAAAATGTTTTGGTTGTTGAGTTATTTGTAAGTTACAGACGTGAATGCTTGTTCCATGTAAAATTTTTTTTTTCTTGTTTAAAATACTATTCTTTGACATATATGATGTGTTAAATTTTACAATTCCACAGGGAGCTCTCTGTGGGAAGTTGACACCCTCCGTCATCACTATTGCCTTCCGTTTTCAAGGTAAGTGTATCATATAATATAGTTTTTCCTGTGTCAACGTGCATTTGTGGTTAGTTTAACTGAATTTTTGAACAAAGACTCTTACTTTTTTCTTTTACATGTTGTTAGATTTGTTTTGTCCCTTGAGAATGATTTGACAATCAGAGCAAAAACTACTGAAGTAGCAATCAAAGATTTCAGTTCTGATTCATATGCAATAATTTCTGGTGATGAGGTAGTGTTCACTACAGAACTATTTTTGTTTTGTATATGTATATATATATATACATATATATATATATATATATATAATATCATTCACTTATTGTTTAACGAGACTTTTTTTTAGAAAAGTTTTGCTGCAATCCGTTTATATACTTTATTCAATATTATAATTGCTTGTTTAACTAATGAATCGTGTCATTTGGTTAAATGACCTGCGTTGCTTTTCCATTTAACTTTTGGGGTTGTCATTGACTTATAGTGGAAGATTAATTCTTTTCTGGTATTAGTTTTGAATTATTAGAGATAGTTGTGTCTTGATATATTGTGTTGTATTTATGCATTATTCATTATTCAAAATTCAAGCTTAGGGTCTAACACTATCACGTGGATCCATCACAAACTTCTCTAATGCCGACTTGCAATTACTAGGTAAAAAATTTAGGGTGTTACATTTTAGGATCATTTTACCCTTTTCACCGAATTAATTGATTTTAATGTCGTTAGATTCATTATATAATTATGATGCTATATTTAAATAGATTTTGGTGAACTGGAGTGTCATAGAGAGGGGAAAAACTTCGGAACTGACGTGATTCGAGACTTTATATAAGGCAAGTGGATTTCTTAACCTTTGTTAAGTTTATAGAATCTTGTACTTC
>JAABOM020000092.1:3890740-3916670 GCA_011800125.2 Solanum clarkiae
CGCTATTTTTCTGTTCCCTTCCCCCTTTTGTCATATCTAGTTCGTTCTTACTTACGGGTTTTGAGACGAGGGTTCCCGGAAACAACCTCTACTTCTATGCGTACATTCTACCCTCCCCAGACCCCACTTGTGGGATTATAATGGGTATGTTGTTGTTGTTGTTGTTGTAAAATTAATGTTAAGAAAAATTAAGGAAAAAAACTACAAAAATCGTATTCCAGGTGTTAGAGAGTGTTTAAGTCACTGGTCTAGGAACTGCTTTTATGTATATATAGAGAGATGGATATGTGCTTGTGTCTTAGAAGTGAATTTTGTCCTTTGAAGGGATGTTGTGTTTCTCCTGGTCTTACAAGAAGTTCATCATGCAAAACAGTAAAGAAGAGTCTTAATTGTGTGTGTGTTTCTCTGTCAGACATATAGTCTATTGAAATTTAGAACTTTCATGAGTTTTTTTTGGGGCTGGAAAAACTAGGTAATGGAAAAACTTTGGACTGTTCTTGGGTTTTTAGAGTTGCTTGGTCTTTGTTTCCTCCTATTTGATATTTGTAAAAAATTGGATCTTTAGTTTTCTAATCCTTCTGCATTCAGTCCATTAGTGTTCCGTTTATGAGTTATTGTTTTTGTTATACAAAAGTTCAACTTGAAAGCTGATTGTTATGAAAGATTGCTTGGGTTGATATATGTTCTCTCTTGAATCTGGATTGCTGGTATTCAGATTTGATTTACAGACGGCAGTCGTTTTAGCTATGCAAAGTTGTATAACCTCTTGTTTTTGGAAATGCAGATTCTTTGGGAAGTTGGTAGCAGGGTGATTTGAGCTAGAAATCCGACTTTTGGCTATCAGTTTCTTTGTTATAAGGTAAGAGACCTGTTCTATTTCTTTTTCCATCTTTGCACCCGTCGACTTTATTTGAGAATGATCTTGAAGAGGTTTCATTGAATTGTCTTGTTGACAACAATAACATACCTTGTAAAATCCCACAATAATACATACCAAACGACTAGAATAGAAAGCAAATAATAATTCATAAAGATAATAAAAGTTACAAAATGAATGATGGAGAATAACAACACAATATATAAAGTCCCCTTCCGAATACCTTTGGACATGCTTTTAGCTCCTTAAGGCATGTCTAAGTTGGTTTTTGGAAGTTCCCTAATCTTGCCTCCTTACACTAGGCAAAGTTTCAATCTCTGCCAGGGTTAATAGGATAGATAAAAGCTCTTTGCCCTATTGATATGGAGTCGAGAGACTGCCTCAGAAATGACAAAAATACTCCCTCAAAATCGGGATTTGATCTGCTTTTGATTCACAAAACACCAATGTATCATCTGCATATTGAAGGTAACTATCCAGGTTGTTTAATTCCTGCTTGGAATCCTTTTCCCTTTTGCTGTGTTCAAGTTAGTCAACCCTTCCATGGTTATAGTGAACAGGAAGGGAGATAGTGGGTCCCCCTGTCTCAATCCTCTCTGAGAAGCAAATCATGTAGGTGTGCTGTTGATTAGGATGGAGAATCTCATAGTGCCAATACAATGTGGATTCCTGGCTTGATATCATACTGCAGTTAAATTTTATGTATAGTCTGATGTCCTTTGTGAATCATTTCCCTAAATAGTCCACAATTCTTATTGTCCCTTGGGTAGGTTCACCTTGGTTAATAGCCTTTGACATATATGCATGTTCAAACTCTCTGCATGGGCATTTGCCTTTAAATTGATTGTCCTTTGTTCAATTTTAAGTAAATTTACTCTCATAAAATAGGCTCTCATTAATGGTATATAGTAGTGGCAGAAGAACTAACATTGTTCCCTTTCTCTTTTTTGAGATGCATTTCTGGTCATCATCATACCAAAATGCAGAGATTTGTTTGTCTCTTACATCTGGATGGATGCCAAGAAGTTTATGCAGTTGGTCGAGGAGAAAAAGAAGAGAGTGCTTGAGAAGAAAGAAGGCCATTTGAAATGGGAGCAAAAACTTGAAGCTTTAGCTAAAGTGAAGTCCAATGTTGAAGCCAAGGCAGCTAAGCATAAAAGGAAATCTGGCTCAGGGTCTGATAGTGGGAGTGACACTGACAGTGAATATGAAAAGAAAAAATCCACGAGAAAGTCCCATAAGAAGCACAGGAAGCACCATAGCTCAGGGGTTGATTTGGATAGGAAGGAAAGGAAATCCAAGCGGAAACCAAAGAGGAGGTCCTCTGATTCCAGTGATGATAGCAGTAGGGAATATGATGGTGATTCAGAAGAAGAGAGAAGAAGAAAAAAGCGGGGCCACAAGAAGCGTAGGCATCATGATAGATACTCAGATTATAGTTCCTCAGACTTTTCAGATGATGAAGACGTGGGAAGAAGACACCGTTCAAAGCATCACAAACGTCATCGGCGGTCACACTCGAATGGATTAGAGTCTCCCAGTGACGATGACCATGCTGGAGCTAGGAAACGAAGCCACACAAAGCATCGTAAACGTCATGGAAGGTTGGACTCAGATGCTTGTGTCTCTTCTAGTGATGAAGAAAAAGTGAACCGCAGTAATCATGGAAAACATAGGAAACGTCATCACAGATCCCACAGTCATGATTCAAGGTCTTCAGATTCTGAAGATTTTAGGCGTGATAGAAGTAGATCCCTAGGTAAATCTTCTGATGAGAATGAGGAATTAGATAGAAAAGAAAAGCACAGGAAGAATCATCATCGACATGATCATCACCACTCCAACCATAAGCATCGGCGCTCAGATGAAGTGTCAAAGGACAATCATCAATCTCATGATGAAAACGAAACAAATGGCAAGCCAGCGGAACATACTTCTGAGGTGCTCAAGGTAAGTGATGACAGTGGTGCTCATACGATCCAAAATGCTTAAGATGCTACCCAATTCATGTGTTTTTCCATGTTGTGGAGACCCTAAATGGCTTATTGCAAATTACAGCTCTGCCATATCATTTATGGGGGTTCTAAAGCCCAAATTTCCTGAATACTGTTGAATCTTTAAACTGACCAGCACATTTGTGCTACTAATGGTTCTGCTGTTGATTAACAAAATGACATTTTGTTGCTAAAATATTCTCTTCGTGTTTAGTGAAGTTTTTATATGTCAAAACTTCAGTAAATTAAAGGAGAGCGTTATATACATCTTACGATGCCTTCATCACTTGTTAATTCTTAGTTGAATGAGAACTCCGGGCACTATCACGTTAGTGTTAAAATTATTACGCTTATTATTGATAAATTTCGCTAATAATTACTTTTAGAAGCTTCAAATAAGCCTGGCTACGAAGTTACCACAAAAAGTGAGAGTACATGTTTAGCGACGACAACATAGGCTTCAAGCAACAAACATTGAGTGGCGACTGAAGTTGCAACTAATACTTTCTTTCAGAGAAGTTGCGACTAATACTTTCTTTCAGAGATAGACTCTATGAACTTTAGCGATGACCTAGTCTTGTCGCTGATTTTGCCTTCCGTTGTGGCTTATAGAAGCTTTAATGGCGACCCACAATTGTCACTAATAATCCTTGTTTATTTACGATAGCCTTTAGCGGCGATTTCTAATTTTATCGTTAATAGTCGACCTTTAGTGACGACTGGTAAAAGGTTTTAGTAGTGACTGCAGTTGCCACTAATACCCTTTTTTAGCGACGAAATCTAATTTTCTAATATTCAACTTTTAGTGGCGGCATGTTCACGCTTTAGTGGCACCTACAGTCACCACTAATTCTTTCCTTTTTAACTCCATGCAGTGCTAGAATCCGTGGGCTAACATCCACAGAAAACGTGCAAAATCGCCCTTTTCTTGTTCCTTAGCCCATAAAATCCTACCACGCCATTCCCAATGTCGCAGGGCTACCTGGACCCCTTTCTGGGCTGATTGCGAACCCCCTCGTATGATTTTTCGAGAATGTTGCGTTGGAGTCCCATGCAGCGACAAAATTCGTGGGCTAACACCCATAGAAAATTGCCGAAATTGCCTGTTTCTTGTTCCTTGGCCCATAAAATCTTACCAGACATCCCCCAACGCTGCCGGGCTACCTAGGCCTCTTGCCAGACTCGTTACGGACCCACTCGTATGATTTTTCGGGAATGTTGCACTGGAGCCCCTTGCAGCGCCAGAATCCGTGGGTTAATACCAATAGAAAACTGCCGAAATCACTTGTTTCCCCCGAACGCCGCCGGGCCACCTGGGCCACTTGCCGGATTCATTGCTGACCCACTCGTATGAGTTTTCGGGGATGTTGCGCTGGAGCCCCATACAGTGCCAGAATTCATGGGCTAACACACATAGAAAATTATCAAAATCGCATGCTTCCTGTTCCTTGGCCCGTAAAACCCTACCAGGCCTCCCCCAAAGCCGTTAGGCCACCTAGGCCTCTTGCCAGGCTCGTTGTGGACCCACTCGTATGATTTTTTGGGAATGTTGCACCGGAGCCCCATATAGCGCCAGAATCCATGGGCTAACACCCATAGAAAATTGTCGAAATCGGTTGTTTCCTGTTCCTTGACACATAAAATCCTACCAGGCCTCACCTAACACCATCGAGCCACCTAGGCCTCTTGTCGGGCTCTTTGCGGACCCACTCATATGATTTTTCAGGAATGTTGCACCGGAGCCCCATGCAACGCCAGAATCCGTGAGCTAACACCAACAGAAAATAGCTGAAATCATTTGTTTCTTATTCCTTGGCCCATAAAATCCTACCAGGCTTCCCCAAACACCGTCGGGCCACCTGGGCCACTTGCCGGGATCATTGTTGACCTACTCGTGTGAGTTTTCGAGAATGTTGTGCCGGAGCCCTATGCAACGCCAGAATTCGTGGCCTAACACCCATAGGGAATTGTCGAAATCACCTGTTTCTTGTTCCTTGGCCCATCAAATACTACCAGGCCATCCCCAACGCTGTCGGGCTACCTAGGCCTCTTACCGGGCTCATTGCAGACCCATTCATATGATTTTTCAAGAATGTTGCACCGAAGCCCCATGCAAAGCCAGAATCCGTAGGCTAATACCCACAAAAAAACAGCCAAAATTGCTTGTTTTTTGTTCTTTGGTCCATAAAATCCTACCAGGCCTCATCCAACGCCGTCAAACCACCTGGGCCTCTTGCCGGGCTCGTTGCGGACCCACTTGTAAGATTTTTCGAGATTGTTGCGCCGGAGCTCCATGCAACTCCAAAATTCATGGGCTAACACCCACAAAAACTGTCAAAATTGTTTGTTTCCTGTTTCTTGGCCCATAGAATCCTACCAGGCCTCCAAAAATGCCGCCAGGCTACCTGGGCCCTTTACCGGGCTTATTACGGACTAACTCATATGATATTTTGGGAATGTTGCGCCAAAGCCCAATGCAGCTCCAGAATCCGTGGGCTAACACCTACAATAAACTGTCGAAATCGCCTCTTTCCTGTTCCTTGGCCCATAAAATCCTACCAGGCCTCCCTTAATGCCGCCGGCCTATATGGGCCTCCTGTCGGGCTCGTTGTTGACCCACGCGTTTGATTTTTTGAGAATGTTGCGCCTGAACCCCATGCAGCCCCAGAATCCGTAGACTAACACCCACAGAAAACTGTCGAAATTGCATGTTTCCTGTTTCTTGGCCCATAAAATCCTACCAGGCCTCCCCCAATGCCGCCGGGTCACCTAGGCCTCTTGCCGAGCTCGTTGCTGACCTACTCGTATGATTTTTTGGGAATGTTGTGTCGGAGCCCCATGTAACGTCAAAATCCGTGGGCTGACACACACAAAAAACTTTCAAAATCACATATTCCTATTTCTTGGTCCGTAAAATCCTACATGGCCTCCCCCAACGCAGCCGGGCCACTTGGACCTCTTGCCGGGCTGGTTGTGGACACTTTCGTATGATTTTTCAAAAATGTGTTGCCAGAACCCCATGCATCACCAGAAGCCGTAGGCTAACACCTATAGAAAACTGTCAAAAATCGCCTTTTTCCCGTTCGTTGGCCCATACAATTCTACCAGGCCTCCGTCAACGTCGCTGGGCCACCAGGGCTTCTTACCAGGCTTGTTGCGGATCCACTGGTATAATTTTTTAGGAATGTTGCGCCGAAGCCCAATGCAATGTAAGAATCCGTGGGTTAACACCCATAGAAAACTGCCGAAATCGACTGTTTTCTGTTCCTTTGCCCATAAAATCCTACCAGGCCTACCCCAATGCCGGAGGGCCACCTGGGCCTCTTGTCGGGCTCGTTGCGCACTCACTCCTATGATTTTTCGAGAATGTTATGTCGGAGCCCCATGTAGTGGCAGAATCCATGGGCTAACATCCATAACAAATTGCCGAAATCGTTTGGTTCATGTTCCTTGGCCCATAAAATCTTACCAGGCCTCAACCAATGCCGCCGGGCCACTTGGGCCTCTTACTAGGCTCTTTGCAACCCCACTCATATGATTTTTTATGAATGTTGTGCCAGAGCCCCATGTAGCTCCAGAATTAGTGGGTTAACACCCACAGAAAACTGCCGAAATCGCCTGTTTTCTGTTCCTTGGCTCATAAAATCCTACCAGGCCTACTGCAATGCCACGAGCAACATGGGCCTTTTGCCGGGCTCGTTGGGGAGCCACTCGTATGATTTTACGTGAATGTCGCACCGGAGCCCCATGCAGCGCCAGAATCCTTGGGATAAAACCCACAAAAGACTAACGAAGTCGCTTGTTTCCTGTTCCTTGCCTCATAAAATCCTACTATGCCTCCACCAACGCCGTCGGGCCATATGTGCCTCTTGTGGGGCTTGTTGCGGACCCACTGGTATGATTTTTCGGAAATGGCGCTGCGGAGCCCAATGCAGCTCCAGATTCCGTGCGCTAACACTCACAGAAAATTGCCGAAATTGTATGTTTCCTGTTCCTTGGCCCATAAAATCCTACCAGATCTCTGCCAATACCGCCGGGCCCTTGGGCCTCTAACCGGGCTCATTGTGGACCCACTCGTATGATTTTTTGTGAATGCCGTGCCGAAGGCCCATGTAGCGCCAGAATTCATGTGCTAATACCCACAGGAAACTGCCAAAATCATTTGTTTCCTGTTCCTTGGCCCATAAAATCCTTCCAGGTCTCCGCTAACACCGTCGGGCCCCCTGGACCTCTTGTCGTTCTCGTTGCGGACCCACTCATATGATTTTTCGGAATGTCGAGTCGAAGCCCCATGCAACGCCAGAATCCTTGGGCTAACACCCACAGAAAACTGTCAAAATCGTCTGTTTCCTGTTCCTTGGCCCATAAAATCCTACCAGGCTTCTGCCAACGCCGTCGGGCCACCTGGGCCTCTTACCGGGCTTGTTGCGGACTCACTCATATGATTTTTCGAGAATGTCACGCCGGAGCCCAATACAACGCCAGAATCCGTGGGCTAACACCCACAGAAAACTGTCGAAATCGCCTATTTCTTGTTTCTTGGCCCATAAATTCTTACCAGGCCTCCGCCAACCGTTGGGCCATATGGGCTTCCTGTTGAGCTCGTTGCGGACCCACTCGTATGATTTTTCAGGAATGTCGCGTTGGAGACCCATGCAACGCTAATAGAATCCGCGGGCTACACCCACAGAAAACTTTCGAAACCGCCTATTTTCTGTTCCTTGGTCCATAAAATCCTACCAGGCTTCTGCCAACGCCGCCGGGCCATATGGGGCTCCTGCCGGGCTTGTTGCGGACCCACTCGTATGATTTTTCAAGAATGTCGCGCTGGAGCCCCATGCAGCGACCGAATCTGTGGGCTACCACCCACAGAAAACTATCGAAATCGGCTTTTTCCTGTTTCTTTGCCCATAAAATCCTATCAGGTCTTCCCAACGCCATCGGGCCACTTGAGACTCTTGTCGAGCTCGTTGCGGACCCACTCGTATGATTTTTCCGGAATGTTGTGCATAAGCCCCATGCAGCACCAGAATCCGTGGCCTAACACCCACAGAAAACTACCGAAATCACTTGTTTCCTATTCCTTGGCCCATAAAATCCTACCAGGCCTCCCCCAACGCCGCCGGGCCACTTGGGCCTCTTGTCGGTCTTGTTGCGGACCCACTCGTATGATTTTTCGGGAATGTTGCACTGAAGCCCCATGCAGTGCTAGAATCTGTGGGCTAACACCCACAGAAAATTGCCAAAATCGTTTGTTTCCTGTTCCTTAGCCTATAAAATCCTACCAGGCCTCCCCTAACTCCACCGGGCCACCTAGGCCTCTTGCCGGGTTCGTTGCGGACCCACTCGTATGATTTTTCGAGAATGTTTCGCCGGAGCCCATGCAGTGCCAGAATCCGTGGACTAACATCCATAGAAAATTGTCGAAATCACTTGTTTTCTCTTCCTTCGCCCATAAAATCCTATTAGGCCTCCCCCAACGCCACCAGGCCACCTTGGCATCTTGTCGGGCTCATTTCAGGCCTACTCGTATGATTTTTTGGGAATATTGCGCCGAAGTCACATGCAGCGTCACAATCCATGGGCTAACATCTGACGTTAATATTCAACCTTTAGCGACGACCTTTAATTTTGTCGGTAATAGTCGACTTGGCGACTGGTAAAAAGGCTTTAGTGGCGACTGCAGTGGCCACTAATACCCTATTCTAACGACAAAATCTGCAGCCTTTAGCGACGATTTCAGCTTGTCAATGATATTCAACCTTTAGCGACAACCTTTAATTTTGTCATTAATAGTCGACTTGGCGACTAGTAAAAGGCTTTAGTGGCCACTGCAGTTGCCACTAATACCCTTTTTTTAGCGACAAAATCTGCGGGCTTTAGCGACGACTTTAATTTTTTCGTTAATATTCTAGTGGTGACTTACACGAGACTTTAGTGGCGACTAAGTTGTCACTAATACACTGTTTTTTTAGCAAAGAAATCTACACGTAATTTCTAATATTCAACTTTTAGTGGCGACTTGTTTAGGCTTTAGTGGCAACTACAATCGCCACGAATTCTTTTTTTTAGCGACAATATCTACTGAATTTACCGACGGCGTTTTGTTTTGCACTAATTATTCAACTTTTAGTGGCAACTATTTAGGCTTTAGTGGCAACTGCAGTCCTCACTAATATATTTTTTAGTGACCAATCTACCGACTTTCACTACAGCCTCTGGTTTTGTCGCTAAATCTAACTTTTGGTGGCGACTTATTAGGCTTAAGTGGCGACCACAATTGCCACTAATACCATTTTCAGCCACAAAATCTACGGCTTTAGCGGCGACTAAAGTTGCTGCTACTACTTGTTTTTAGCGATGACTTCTATAGGCTTTAGTAACGACCTCTAGCTCTGTTGCTATTACATGTTTCTTTTGGCAACAAATATAAGGCATTCATGGCAACTATTAATGCCTTCTTTTAGCAACGACAACTACAGGCTTTGGCAACAATCTTTAGTCTTATCAGTAATATAACCTTTTAGTGACAACACATCGATTACTCACTTTTTAATGGTGACTACCGTATGCTGTAGCAGCAGATAGAATTTCCATCAATCAAAGAAACAGCTAAAATTAACATCTTGATCTTTCGATATTATGCACTATATACAACGATAAAAGTTAAAAACAATAGTTTCTCGCGGTCAATATTTCAATAACAGTAAACTTGATGCCTCCTGTTTTGTATATGAAAGAATCGTGACAAGTTAGGTCCATAAGGATGCTGATTACTAGCCTGCCTCCCTACTCAATAAACAAGAAACTAGTAACAGTGCTATTACAGCCTTTGGCCTTCTTTTGTCCTGTCTTATCCAATAATTAACTAGAATGCATTGACATATGCTTCCACATCGGCTTTTGTACAGCCTGATGGCTAAGATTGTTACATTATGTTGTTT
The DNA here is from genome assembly GCA_011800125.2 of Solanum clarkiae. Taxonomy (NCBI): domain Eukaryota; kingdom Viridiplantae; phylum Streptophyta; class Magnoliopsida; order Solanales; family Solanaceae; genus Solanum; species Solanum clarkiae. The sequence continues at coordinate 3,900,556 of JAABOM020000092.1, forward strand.
GACCATGCTGGATACTTTGAAGCCAGCAGGTGAAATCAAATGAATTGGTTTTACACTAGACACTAACACAACAGGTTGAATCAAAATTGGGATTTGTTTTAGAAGTTCTTCAGAATCTTCTCGGTCGACACTCCATCTGCTACAAGAAGAGAAGTCACATCCTGCAAGAAAGAATCAAGGGATAGAAATTGTAAATCTGGGCCGATAATCTAAACATATTTGATGCATATGTTCTTGAAAGTGCATAGTTTTCTAGTACATGACACTCAAAATCCAAGAATATTGAAATTTCAACATCATGCAGGTTCTTCACCATTATTCTAATGGCAAGAAACAAAACAGAAAATACTCTTTCCTCAATAATAGAACAGTTCATACAAAGAAAGTTAGATGTTACAACAATTACCGGCTTAGTTTCTCACACGCTGCATTTACCAGTTTGAACAACCTATATTGAACAGTGGAAGTTGCAGAAATTCTACTTGAAACTAAATGTTGTTTTGATATTTCAGTCGAACTTCATCAGCTAGCAGTTAAACAGGTCACTAAGTTATACTGAAAATATTCGATGAAAATATGCTGCCTGCAGAATTGTGCTCCTCTTTTTAGCTTACATAAAATTCTTTATACATCTTTGGGAGGTGGAGGGTGGAGGGGACTAAGTGATGCTAGAGCTGCTGGCTTATGCAGGGCATGAGTTGCTTGTGTTTCTTCAAATATGCAGCAGGAAACTAGGGAAATTTGTTATTCTTATCCTTTCCAACCGGAAGTATATTGTGGATGAATCAAATCAATGTATCCAACTGATATGGAACAAGTCGCATTTATCTACAAGATCATGCCAATCCAAAGCTATATATGCGATTTGCGAAGATGCACTTTGCTAATGCCAGTTACCAAGTAGACCCTTCTTGATGAAATTTTAAATCCTATGGGCATAAATTCCATAAAAACACCAAGACTTCCAATTCACCTTAATCAATGGACAAACCGAATCTAACCAATAAGTTCTACACTCTTATTTTATATAAATATATCCAAGCAAGTCTCTCTTGTCAAATTTTATTATCCTAAAAATCTCTACACTCATAATTATCAATAGCAAAAGTAAATTCCTATCAGAGTTCTTATTCAATCAAATTAATGTTTTCTTTTCTAGTTTTCTTCATAAGTTATTGAATACAACTACTATCTTTATGACAAGGAAATCCCAGCTACCTTTTAAGTGCGCACAAGGTAAACTTTGCTCTAGTGCAATAGTTCGTAGATCATACAGAAGAGATTCCATGCAATGAGCTCAACCAAGAAAGCATGGAAGAGATTTCGAACTTGAGACCCCGACTCAACCAACTCAGTTGGCCCCGCAGATAGTTACTTGTTTCATTAGTAGTCCGAATATGAGGTAAAACACAATGAGAATCACAGCAAATGAAGAACACTAAATTAATGAAGAAAAGTAGTAGCTTTTACAAAAACTACCAAAAAGCATAGATGATGTAAACCCACAAAGTGTTTATGGAAGTCAACAGTTCAATGAAGGATAGATCATTGTGCATTGTTTTCATCACTTTCCTTGCAAGAGACAGCATTGGCAGTACACCAGATAGGATTTCTGACCAGCTAACTTTATAAGCCCAGAATGCATATTATTTGGCAAAGCCACCGAGTAAAGTATCAAGCACCTCTAGCACACAAAAATTGTCACAATAACGGAAGAGAACCACTTCATCTGCTCGTGTTCTTAATCATCTTTAATAATATATTCTACAACATAGAATTTTCCCATCCACTGGATGTCTATAAGACTAATATCTTTAGAGTTGCAAATCCGTAGGTCAGGCTTACTGTTGGGCACTGCTTTTTAGCAATAATGACCTAATTAATGCAACGTAATGTCAAAATTATCAGATTTCCTTACGCTCATCTACTGTTACTTGACTTGACGCAAACATTAGATTTTTCTCTACAATTCATGGGATTGAATCAGCAATGTTTGATGTTCTACGTTACATACAGAAAGCTTTTTAGATATCACTTTAGGTCTGGGTCACCACACAGGTTGTGTAGGCATCTTATATTTATAATACTGTTTTACCATTCTCACACAAAATCTCAGCTCTCTTGATTCTTAAATGAATAGTAAATGGTGAGGGGTCAAGTAGCAGTGAAACAAAAATATAAATGCAAAATAAGAAAGACCATTGGCATCTCCAAAATGCAGAAAGAGCAAGGAAAGACACAAGATCGGAACAACAAATCTTTTGAAGTAAACTAACTACAAACCTCAGCCATTTGCTTTTGACCACAGAGGACTGCTCCAGTGGATTGAGGACTAAAAATGTTTTTAGCTCGGGCAAATGCAGCCTGCAACAGCAGATGGTAAAACAAATATTATTGTCGATTAACATATAAAACCGACATAAGATGATAAAGAGGATAACAATGTAAACATAATCATTACCTGAACATAGCCATGTTCACCTGTCCAAGCATCATCAGGCTGAGACAACACTGGCACAATCTTAACCCCCAAGGATGCCCAGTTTTCAAACCTATCCTATAAAAGTTGAAGGGCAGAGAAATCAGACAACAGATACAAAGTTTATCTTGTATTTCTGCCACATTGAAGACATAATTTGTTTATGCAAGCAAACAACAAACCTGATATGCCATCCTCTTCAAATTCCGCGCACCATAATATAGCCGGACATCAGATCTCTTGTCTGCACCAAATCCTGCCTCGATCAGGGATCTAATTGGGCTGCCAAAAAGAGACTCGAGAATGAGCAACAGGCGAAAGAAAAACTAAAACCTAAAACAAAGAGAAACATGAAAACTCAAACATATCTTCCGTCCTTCCACTGACACAAATATTAATATGAAGGATGGAACTGCATGATGCAAAGTTCAACCATTTTACATTAGGAGAAGTAGGCTTGCAGCTATGATACAAGATCAACTCTACAACTAAAAAGATCCATCTATCGAAAATTGCAGCTTTTAGTCTTGTTGAACTTCAACTTCATATAATCAGCAAGTACTCACAAGATTACTTACAAATAATGATTAATGATTGGTTGCCAAAATATTATGAGGACCCATCTAACCAGCTGACTGAAACTAACAAGAAAAGAACATTGAAAAAGAACACATAAAGTTGATCTAATGTCAACGCGCATCTCACACCTCTAAACTCCTGAAAAATGCAAAACAACTAGCAACTACGCGACAAGTTGAGTTGCAAAACATACTGACGATAGGCATAGTGCTAATATTAATGATGTCAAAGTTAGCTAAATTAATGTCTTAGAATTTTGCACTCAACTATAGGAGTCATTAGTTCAGTTCAGTTAGTTAAGTAGTTAGAGATCGTTTGGTTTGAAGGATTACACCAAATAGTCTTGACATTAAATTCTGGTGCCACTTAATTTGTTGATTGGTTTGCAAGTCTTCCTTTTCCTATTAGCCATGGAGAGACTCAATAGTATGAATAAGAATGCAAACAAAGAAGGATGGTTAAGAGGTTTTTAAGTAGCTAAAGACGGAAGGGAAAGCATGGAGATTAACTCAGCTACATATGCAGATGATACTTTGATATTCTGTGATGCTGAAGAGAACAACCTCAAAATTATGAGACTGATTCTGGTCTTTTTTGAAGGAATGTATGGACTTCATGCTAAGCGGAAGAAAAGCTTCTTGTATCCTATTAATGAAGTGACAAATATGAGGAATCTGAAGATAATTCTTGGGGGTGAAGTAGATGCTTTTCCAACTACTTATTTGGGTATGCCTTACGGGCCAAATTCAATTCCTTGGAAATTTGGAATGGGGTGATTGAGAAATGTGAGATGAAACTAGCAAGGTGGAAGTCTCAGTAACTCTCACTTGGAGGAAGACTAACTCTGATCAACTCTGTGCTTGATGCTCCTCCAAGTTCCAACAGATACGATGTCTTTATTTCCTGTCCCACCAGGAATCATTAATAGGTTAGATAGTACCAGGAGAGAGTTTTTGCGATAACGCAACAAGGAAAGGAAGTCGTATCACTTAGTCAAATGGGAAAAGTGATTAATGGTAAGAGAGTTGGGGGTTTGGGATTAAGCTTGAAGAATCAAAGCAAAACTTTGCGAATGAAATAGCTTTGGAGGTACTCCAATGATAATCAGAATTTATGGTACACAGTCATAAAAGCAAAATATGAGGAGAATGACAATTGGATGACAAAGGAAGTTATCACTCCCTATGGTGTTAGTTTGTGGAAATCTATCAGATCACTCTGGAATGAATTCAAACCAAACATAGCGATCAAAGTGGTAGATGGCACTAAAACGAGATTTTCGAAAAAGGACTGGCATGAAGCAGGAAATATGGAAACTCCTCCCGGATATACACAATACGGGTTTTCAGAAGCAAAGTACAGTAGCTGAATTAAGGACCCCTCATGGGTGGAATTTTGTTTTTAGAAGGCACCTCAATGATTGGGAAATTTCACGAGTTCCAAAACTCTTCAACATAATTGAACAATTTAACGGCTTGAAGAAAGGGAAGGACATATTGCAGTGGTTGGGGAATTGTAAAGGAACTTTTAAAGTAAGTGTAACATATAAGAAGTTGAACCGCCCAATTACGTCAGCACCTAAATGGCCCTGGAAATACATTCGGAAGGCCAAGATCCCACATAAAGTGGCCTGCCTTGTGTGGTTATTAACTCAGGAAGTTGTGTTGACACAGGAGAATTTGATGAAGGGGGGGATTCCACTATGTTCTAGATTTTTTTTGTGGGGAAATGGCAACGACAGTCAATCACTTGTTCATCTGGGACAAGTCACTGGCCAATTATGGAGTCTATTCCTAAAGCTAAAAAACATCTCACAGGTCATGCCTGGTAGAATTTCAGAGGCCTTATACAGTTGGGAAGAAGCAGGATGACAAGCAAAGAACATAAGCAACTAGAGAATCATTCCTGCTACTATTTGGTGGACTATTTAGAAAGAGAGAAATCTTAGAGTTTTTGAGAATAGGGAGAGCAATATGCAGCAAGAAAAACTGAATTGTGTTCTAGCTTTGTGTTTTTGGTGTAATCAGATTTACTCCAATGATGCCGTCTCTATAATTGATGTTTTAGATGCATTATAGGGATATAACAATGCCTTTAGAGTTCTTCATATAAATATGGTTTTCAGTACAACCCATGTTGATTTACAGAAATAAAACCAGTTATCAATCTTTTAAAAAAAAAACTTTTAAATATATATGGTACCACCATGGGAATGTGCACACAAAAATATTTAACCTAAATAAGACGAGACTTAAATTTTAAGAACGAATAACTAAAGCTTGCAAAGAAAATTTGAAAAACTAAATAAAGTGAATGATAATTTTGTAAGCAAACAACTTGTTCTTAAAATTTATGCAATGCCTATTATTTTGAATACAACAAATCAAACAGTCAATAAGAAATGATCTCAGCATAACTTATTCCAGCATAACTAATCTCAGCATAACTTATATTCAAACAAAAACAACCCCTTAGTGATAGCTATTCCCAGAGTTAATTAAAGGTTGGTTACTTAAGGTGCATATATACATGTACATCACATCATTCACATATAGAAAAATACAGAAAAATGAGATATTCTGTCTTCTATTCCAAGTTCCCGCTGCATATCATCTTTCTTATTCCTCTTAGGGTTCATCAAGAAACCTCCATCTATTTTTCTAGATCTCTAAATCTTCTAAAACTACATGGTATAAGAGCCTTCAAGCAAGAAATTCTTTGCTTGATTTTGAATCTTCTGCAAGACTTGGGTATTTGCTTCTCAAAATAAGTTCATATCAAATTTCTGAAAGTCCAAGAATGGCAACAAACTCTGCTGAATCTCAGCCTTGAAACACTGGAAACAATGATGGACCTTCAATTTCAACTGGAATTGATCACAATCACCCCTTGTTCTTGCATGCATCTTATGTAAGTGGAATTCAAATTATCTTTTTTCAATTGACCGGAGTTGAGATCTATTTTGTCTAGTATAGGTCGATGAAAATTGCTTTATTAGGTAGGAACAAGTTGGGGATGGTTGATGGATCATATAAGGAGGAGGATTTTCCAGAGTTAGTGTGTAATTGGGAAAGGGTTAATGCCATTGTGTTGTCATGGATCATGAATTGTGTGTCTTAGAGTCTTCTAGGAGGTATAATGTATGCATCAAATGATAAAGTGGCGTGGGATAATCTGCATGAGAGGTTTAAAATGGATGAATCAAGAACACTCAACCTTCATAAAGAAATTGCAACTCTAAGTCACGCACCAGGTCTGTGTCTATGTACTCCTCTAACTCAAGGGATCATGGGAAGAATTTGCAGCCCTAGTCCCATCATTGGGTTGTTCTTGTGAAAGGTCAAATGAATACATCTTGCAGCTTCAAAAACTACAGTCATTTCAGTTTCTCATGGGTCTAAATGATTCATATTTGCAAGAAAAAGCCAGATTCTTATGATGAATCCAGTACTTAGTGTTAATTAGGCATACTCTATGACCCTTAGGGATCGTTTGGTTGGCAACACGTTATTCCATGATAATTAATTCCGGAATAAGTTAGCCGGGATTAGTTAGCCTGGGATAAGTTATCCCACCATATATGGGGGATAACTTACGTCATCACTAAGGCAAAAATGGTGGGATAAATAGTCCAAGGATTACCTTATAACTCCAACCAAATATGGGATAAAATATTTTATCCCGGGATTATTATAACTTATACCTCACACCAACGACCCCTTAGTGATGAAAGACAAAAATCAATTGTGGCAAATGGAATTGTTTTGGGTACTGGTCCAGCAAATCTACAGGGTATGCAGGGGGGCATTTCATGTTGTGATGTACTCAAGAAAAAATGGGAATCAACAAAGGTTCAAGAAGAACTATAATATGTTTTATGACTTCTGTAAAATCAAGGGACATATCGGAGAAAACTGCTTCAAGATTGTTGGCTATCCACAAGATTCCAAGTCCAAAAGAAAAGGAAAAAACAATTCTTCCTAAAATGTGATTACTGAAACTGATGACACAGTGAAATCAAGTGCTAAACTGCAGGTGAATCAAAACACAAGACTAACAATTAAGCGACTGCAGGAAATGGACAAGTGATGTATGATCTAGGCAGTATTCGGGAACGAAGCCTCCTCAACAAAACCAACTGGAGAAATGTACGTTAACTAGAAAGCAATAGACAGATCTTACAATTTCTTAATAAGAAGTCAGAGATTCCACACTGTGAAAATGTGGCAGGTACGAACACTGCTCTAATAGCCTATAAGTGCAATCTAAGTGCATGAAACTAGCAAATTGAAGTCTCAAATGTTGCTTGTGTACTTATGGGATATGTTAATACTCAGAAATCTAACTAGCAATGGTTTCTCTGTCAACAGAGATGTGGTACTTAAAGAAGGTGAGTTTCCATTCAAACTACAGTCTAAGGACTCTGTTCAATCTTTAACTATACCGGCATAAATCATGTACCCAAGTACTTGGAAGAACTTCAAGGCAGTGCTCCCTAACTAACTTCATACCAACATGAACATCATGACATGATACCACAAGTGCAAGATGGAGATCTTAATATGGAGGCAACTGCAGAGCTGCAACCAGCTAATGTGTAGGAAAAAGCTCAAACAACACAAGTACCTCAGGCGCCAGCTAGAGGATCAAGAAGAGGAAATAAGCCACCCGTATGGATGAAATATTTTGTTTCTCTGAATGTCCATAAAGGACCATACAGTCTTGATAAGACATGAGAATATAGCTCCAACTTACCAGGCATATTTATCTAAGATGTCACATATCACAAAACCTCAATCCTAGAAATAAGCAACTTTTGATCCCAGATGAAGAGAAGAAATGAATGCTGAGATTAAAGCCTTACAAGATAACCAGACCCAGAAGTAGTCGATTTGCCAGAAGGTAAGACACCTACAGGATGCAAGTGGATATTCAAATCCAAGTACAAATCCATTGGAGACATTGAGAGATTCAAAGCAAGGAAAGTGGCAAAAGGTTATAGCGAAAGGGCAGCATAGACTACCAAGAGACCCTTAGTCCTGTTGTTAAAATGAAGACAGACAAGACAATTTTGGTTATTGCTGCACAAAGGCATTGGAGCATCCATCAGATGGATGTCTACAATGCATTTCTTCAAGGTGATTTTTCCTATACTAAGTTAGGAGTCGGTTAATGAAGGTATATATACACATGTACATCTCTCATCATTCACATATAGAAAAATACAGAAAATGAGATATTCTCTCTTCTACATCAAGCTTCTCTCTGCATATCATCTTTTTTCTTCCTTTTAGGGTTCATCAAGAACTTCCATCTATTCATCTAGCTCTCGAAATCTTCTAAAACTACACTTAGCTAGTAGATTTTTCACATAGTTTTCCCTACAACACAATCTCATTTATAGCTTACTGAATATGCAATTTAATTCAAAAATTCAACCACATAATCTCAACAACCACAAAAAGGGGTTATCACAGAAATAAACTATTCCATAGATCATTCATCACAATTGAACCTCACCCCGGATTTAGCTTATCGCTGAACCAAATCTATCAAACAATCTCATAGACTAAACAAACGAAATTACTAATCAATAATCTAAGCACCAACGTAACTACAGAACAGCGAATCATTTGGAAAAGAAAGGTACAGAATAATGCTTAAATATTATCAAAAGTTTTACCTGATTCCAGATCCGGTAGCGAAAATCACGACCGTCTGATACTTCTCCGCCGGAGAGATCTGATCCAAATCAAATCCTTTCCCCATAACCTGACTCAACTCCACAACATCACCTTTCCGCAATCCACATAATAGCTCCGCAGTAGATCCTGATATACTTTTTACAAGAAACTCAAATACACCTTTCGCAGCAGCAAGCGAAGGCGGCGATGCAATCGCTAAAAACGACGGTTTCTCCACGTCAGGTACACGAAGCTGGAGATACTGACCAGCTTTGGTGTATGAAGTAGCTAGGTCAGGGTAATCGGACACGTCGATAGCTACGTGGAAGAGAGATTCAGCGGCGGGTGAAACGGTGACGAGAGGTGCGGTTGTCCAGAGGTTAGTGTCTTGACGGACGGCGGCAGCGGCGGAGATGGAGAGACGGCGACGGAGATGGTGGTGGAGAGGTTTGAGGAGGGTCATGGATGAAGAAGGGTGGAGTGATTGGATGTGGGAGGGAGCATGGGAACTAAGATGGAAGAGAGATGGATTAGGAAATGGAGAAAGGGTTAGAGAAAGGATTGACATGTTTTTTCAGTTATATGTTGATGAGAAGAAGGAAGAAAGGTAGACAGCGCCGCCGAGAAGGGTGGAGAAGCAATAGAATACGGCGGCGTCTGAGGATTTTTATTTTTAAATAAATCAAAATAAATTGTTAGTTTCCACGTGTTACTTCATGATAAGGTAGAGGAAAATAAAAATCTATTTCAACAAAAATGACCAATTGGTCACATTCCTCTTAACATGCTTAATTCTATTTTTGAATGTTGCAAATAATTTCCAAAAAAAGAAGAGATGAAGAGAAAGAAGTTGCACAAGATGTCCAATTCGAAAGTCGGATAGGTCGAAAAAATATTGAGGCCTTGATCTCGAATAGGTCTTTTGTCTCTATTTCAACTAGGTACATGATTTCATTAGAGAAAAGAGATCTAATTACGCAAGATATGAACCTTTATTTGCGTTTATGCTACTTTCCTCAATCCCAAACCTTTTAAGTAGTAACTTCTAATTATGGTCAAAACCAATAGACTTATGTTGGCTTCCATTTTGGTAGGCTACACATACAACCAGAGTTTCAACTCTCGATCAATTGAGCACGCATAGTCTACCAAAAGAGAGTCCTTGACATTATCTCACAAAAATGAACAAAACTGCAATATTGAGATCAGTACATACGGGTCGACATGAATATCGATTCATTTGCTGGTGCGCATCAAAGAAGATAACCTTACGATAGGCGCAAACTGGAATTCAGAAAGTATTCTAGATGAAAGTGATGCGTGCAAAGGCAATCTCTCATAATTTGGGCAACCAACATTCTCAAGATAAATTCAAAGTAAAATATACAAGTTCGCCGTTTTATACTCCCTTTATTATGCAACATAACAGAGCGTCAAGGATGAGTGTTTGGCAAGTAGGACTAAGCTCCAGGTCTTCTCTATCACAACTCCGGATTGCATATTAAAACAAAAACCAGAAAATCTTGGACACCTTGGTCCTCCCAGGAAAAAATCCAAAGTGTCACAGAAATTTAAATTATTTCTGTAGTTTTGGATGAAGATAATGAAAGAAAGTCACTGGAGTTAATAATCTACGCTGCAGATTCCTTGGCAATCTTCTCTGCCTTGGCAATGACCTCTTCAATTCCACCGACCATATAGAATGATTGTTCTGAAAGGTCATCATATTTCCCATCCAAGACTCCCTGCAAAAAACAATTGCAAAAAGAAATAATCAGCAAATTGCTCCCTGAATGGCAGAAGTTGCCAACTCAGATAAACAAACTTGAAATCATAAGAGTGACATTCAATTCATAAAGCATAACCTCAACTTGCTGAGAAGGTGGACTATGCAATATGAGGAATAACATGCAAAAAAAAGTGTAGCAAAGGAAAAATTGTTTCCGTGGTAAACTAGCAACGTATAGGATGCTTTAAGATCAAAGTGACATATTTCTTTTTGATGAGCTCTGCCTTTTAACCAACCACAGTATCTTAATGATAAGATTCCAAATTGAGATTCATTACCTGGAAACTGTTAATGCTCTCCTTTAAGTCAACATATTTTCCAGGAGCACCCGTGAAAACTTCGGCAACATGGAAAGGCTGGCTAAGGAATCTCTGGATCTTACGTGCACGGGCGACGGTCATCTTATCATCTTCACTAAGCTCATCCATACCCAAAATGGCAATAATATCTTGAAGATTCTTGTAGTTTTGAAGAACCTTCTGTACCCCACGAGCGGTATTGTAATGATCTTCTCCCAAAATGTGAGGTGAGAGCATACGAGACGTAGAATCAAGTGGATCAACAGCAGGATAAATACCGAGTTCAGAAATCTGGTATGCAATGTATATGAAGTCAAAAAATTTTAACTAAACTTTGCTACGGGTGAAAATAAAATTATAGTCCAACTTAAGATATGACATCATACTTGACGGGACAACACAGTTGTGGCATCCAAGTGAGCAAATGTAGTTGCAGGGGCAGGATCTGTCAAGTCATCAGCAGGCACATAGATAGCCTGGACAGATGTAATAGAACCCTTCTTGGTTGTAGTGATACGCTCTTGAAGACCTCCAAGATCTGTAGCCAATGTTGGTTGATAACCGACAGCAGATGGGATACGACCAAGCAAAGCAGAGACCTCTGAGTTAGCCTATTGATATAAAAGCAAGTTAGTTAGCAAGGGTAGAATTGAATAAAAATAAGAGAACTTCAGCAATTATAGGCAAGAAAACCTGGGTAAATCTGAAAATGTTGTCAATAAAGAGAAGCACATCCTGCCCCTCAGCATCTCGGAAGTGCTCAGCCACAGTCAATCCTGTAAGGCCAACACGGGCACGAGCACCAGGGGGCTCATTCATTTGACCGTATACAAGAGCGCACTTGCTTTCACCCTAATCAAGCCAATAAGACAATGTCAACAACATGGGATAACACTGTGGACTAAAAGGGGGTATAGGACACCTACTTGTTTGTCACCAAGCTTAATAACACCACTTTCAATCATTTCCCTGTACAAATCGTTGCCCTCGCGAGTTCGTTCACCAACACCAGCAAAGACGGAGAAACCACCTGAAAAGAATTGACCCTCATTCAGATAAGCTTCACACTCACTTCTAGTTGAAATAATGAGAAGATAACTCTGAAGCAGCACTAACCATGTGCCTTTGCAACGTTGTTAATCAGTTCCATAATAAGCACGGTCTTTCCCACACCAGCACCACCAAAAAGCCCAATCTTTCCTCCCCTTTGGTAAGGGGCAAGAAGATCAACAACCTGATCAGAAGTCAAGCAGCCATGATGAAGTTGGCATTGTCATAATATCGAATAAAAGTTGCACTTCAGGAACCAATATATGCACAGAAAGGGAGATCTATACGAGCACATTGTATAAAATTCGCTGGTTCGCATACCTTGATACCAGTAACAAGAATTTGTTGTTCAGTTGCTTGTTCAACAAAGGCAGGAGCTTCGCGATGAATTGGCAAAAAGTGATCGGTTTCTGCAGCAATTTTTAGAGATAAAGATGCAACTTTGAGAACTGTTCAAATGGTCCAAATAAAACAAGGGTAAAGCATTTAGGACTTACTAATGTCGCCTCTCTCATCAATAGGCTCTCCTATCACATTCATAATACGGCCAAGGGTGGACCTACCGACAGGGACCTGCCATCACAAGGAAACCATCATTTCAGCGCAAACAAGCAGCAAGTGGATGGTAAATGGATCTGCAACCCCCATTCCCAGTGAAAGAAGGATAACAACTGAGAAAAAACATCAACTACTACACGTAAACCAAAATTAGCAGGGTCAGCTATATAAATTCTCAAATATCCATTTTGAGAAGTTTCAGTCCACTACTCAATTATTTTTCGTTTAGGGAGGAAACAGAAGAAAGACAACAAAAATTTTCAAGACTGAACTCACACACACAAAAGGCAACACGAATAAGTAAGAAACAATTATGTTCCCTGTAGGGAGGGAGGGGGAAAACAATTTTGGAGACCATCAATGTTAGGAGGAAAAACCAAGTTTCAGAGCAGGAGTTTTTCATCATTAAAGTGGGGAGAAAATAAGTGGAATTATTAAATATTTTTAATATCTGACAAACAAAATGAATTTCTTTCAATAATACAATGGGAAATTTGTGCATCAATTGAAGCAATGAACAGTATCTCATTTGATTGTAAATAAAGATAGCAACTCCACAAACCAATAGAGGCCGATTTACAGCGCCAAAGGTACTCCTTATTTAGAAAAAACATACCTTTTTACAAGGAAAACGAATGTTGTCCCACACATTAGGTTACAAAATACCACAACCAAACATATGTACTACCATTCAAGAGCAAAGAAATGCTATTTATTATAAGATAATTATAAGCAAGCCTATATGCCATAGACCTTGCTCTAATGGACCAGATATCTAGATCAAAAAAACATCTCATTAAAACAGCATGATAAAACCACGGATCTTGTAGAATTGTCAAATACAATCATTTTCTATCCACCACATAAAATAGATCACTCTCACATTGCCAAACTCCTAAATTCTAAAACTATTGACTACAACCTTATACGAACAGGGAATCAAGTTCTGAACCAGTAAAGTTAAGATCTTTGGAACGTACTAGACGGAAAATAAACAATTACAGATTACTCACAGTGATAGGAGACCCAGTGTTGAGAACACGTTGACCACGCACAAGACCTTCAGTACCATCCATAGCAATAGTCCTAACCATATTCTCACCCAAATGCTGAGCAACCTCAAGGACAAGGCGGATCTGATTATCCAGAACCTCAAGAGCAGTAAGGATCGGAGGCAAGCCTTCATCGAATCTCACATCCACCACAGCACCAATAACCTGGCACACTTTCCCGATGGCACCAGCACCAGTGAACTCATCGGTGATCTTTCCGGTAGGCTCACTACCAGTGGATTTAGGAGGAGTTGCTGACTTATCAGCCGGAGCAGAAGCTGAGGTAGCGTACTTGACAGCACGGTTTAAGAGGAATCCCTTGGGAGAGGCGCGTGGAGCAGTTTTCGGGATGGAATTTGCCAATGGTGATCTGGAAATAGCTCCACCGCGCTGGGCGGTTGATCGGAGGAGAGAGGCCATAAGCCTCCGAGACGCCATGGCGTTGTTAGGGTTTGGTCTATAGAGAGAGAAAGGTCAGGTGTAGAGAGAGAATGCTAGGGCTGGTGAAGATGAGTAGAGAGACTTTTTATCTGCAAAGGTGACGACGGCCGTAGTGCGAGTGAATCTGACCTCTTCTATTATTCAAATTTCGGGACTCAAAATAATTAATTTAATTTTAATTAAAATATTTAAAAAATAAAATAAATGAATAAAATTTATATAGAAAAAATTATCGAAATATATCATGTTATATTATATTGTATGATAATATTTTAATAAATACAATATTTCAATAAATGTTGTTTTCTATCATTACATAATGTCGCAGATTAATAATTTAAATGATAAACTTATAAGAAAAGAATATGGATTATGTAGAATAAATGATAAATAAAAGTAAAATGAGAAAAAAAAAATAAGGTAATGACACAATCACACTAACAAAATAGATCTTTCTATTTTACCTAATGATAAATTTAAACAATACGATAAATGAAATTTAAGTAACAATCAAAATAAACATTATTATTTAAACTAACAATATAAATATAATAGAATACACTGGATAACAACCATCCAAACAAGGTGTCATCACAAGTACTAATTCACTCTATAGTTTGAAATACTTATATATTGTGTACTTGCTAAAATTTCATATGAGATTTAAGTTTTATACTTATATTCATAAGGAGTGAGGCAAGCGAGGAAAGAGATAAACAAGAGAATCGGTGTATGTCATATACATGTAATTATACTAGATACATATATAAGATATAAAATACATTCTAAGTTATAAATACATGGGGAAAGATGTGAACGAGAGAGAATAAAAACTACTAACAAATGAGATATGCAAACAAAAAAATTGTTATATTCTAGATACACGGGAATCATACTTAGATATAATGTATTTGGAATAAATTGTACTTATTTCGCTCACATATATTTATAATACACGTATTTGAGTATGCTTAGATACATGTATCCAACAAAGTAAATGTGATATAAAAGATAATTTTGAAAACTAAAGTGAATGTAGTAATTAAATCTTAAATTAGTAGAAGTTGTGTTGTTTGTTCATTTATATATTACAAATATAGATCTATAAATCGCGATAATTATAATTTAAAGTACAAACAACAATAACATACCCATTGTAATCCCACAAGTGGGGTCTGGGGAGGGTAGAATGTACGCAGACCTTACCACTACCATAGAAGTAGAGAGGCTGTTTCCAGAGGACCCTCGTCTCAAAATCTCGTAAGTAAAAACGAACTAGATATGACAAAAAGGAGGGAAGGGAACAGAAAAGAGCAATTATTAAAGACAGTATGTAAATAAAGTAAACTAACACGTGATATAACAGATAATGAGAAAACATGAAAAAAAACCGCCTAACCATACTATTAGCCTGCTACTCTAATTCGTGACCTCCACTTTTTTCTATCTAAGGTCATGTCTTCAGTAAGATTATATATATATTTAGAGCATATTGTTTTTATACATAATTCCAAAAGGTTTAATGTCGTAGCTCATAATGTAGCTAAGTTTTAAACTTCTTTGCTATCTGGATTTTCTTGGAAAGACCATTCTCAAATTGGATTGTGAATAACGTTGTACGATTCGTTGGACATATTATATCTATTAAGAAATATCACTTTTAAATTTACGACATGCCCTTCAAATGGTACATACTGGGGAAGAAAGTGACAATAACAACTTGGACCTCCTAAAGGTAAGGTCAACTTGTAAGTACACACAGCTTTCTTCGATCCCCAATCTTTGAAATTACACATTGTCTATTGTCATTCTAAAATATCATACGCTTGCTTGCGTTTGATAGGAGGTATTAGAGATTTAATCCATGAATTATAAAGATGATATTTATTTAATACTATATTTGATATGAATTTTAAATCTATGTATAACTAATTCATGGATTAGTTAATACACCTTATATGGTATTAGCTAATGTCTTCTATTTGGTGGTATTAGCTAATACCTTCCATTTAATACATGGGATTAAATAGGTAAAGATAAAAATATCCCTCTAAATTTTTTATTTTCTTGATTTTATGTTTTATATTTATAATTCTATACTAGTAAATTTATTAATAAATTAGCTTATAAATTTTATTTATTTGTGAGTTCATAGTTACATAATATAAAAAATTAATAAATTAG
>JAABOM020000092.1:3925273-3941548 GCA_011800125.2 Solanum clarkiae
TTGTGGATTTTGAAGGGTGCTAATACCTTCCCTTTGGAATCACTTGAACCCCTTACCTGGAATTTTTGGTTCGCAGATTGTCTTTTGTAAATAAATAATTGGTTTCCTGATTATCCTTAAAATTAGGTGGCGACTCCTAAAATCAGTTATTTTTTCCAAAATCAAATCATTTTTTCCATAATTCAAACCCCCTTTATTTTATCAATTTTCATCGAGTTGCCGCGACGTTGCGCCTTCGGGATGTCGACAATTATTAATAGCTTAAAGTATAAAAATAATAGAGTAACTCCAAGAAATTGAAAAGACAACCATAAATTTAGTTTGTCAATTAAATAATTCATTGTAAAATATTCAATGTTCTAAAAAATATTAAATGTAATTTAAATTTATTTTTTAGTAAATAAATATTATAAAATCAGTTTTAACTTGAAGGGTTAAATGGAAAATAGTTTTAACTTGAAGGATAAAATAGTAATCCAACTTCTCATTTGAGATCTTCCCATTTTTAATAATATATGATGATCAAAGATACGCAAGATATATATATATCTTTGATATCAAATACATTTTAAAATATATATACATAATGAGTGAGGGCGAAAAGAGAAGGAGAAGAGTGTATGTATTTCATTTAATTTGACGCAAACGTATTCAAAATATATGTATCTGATTGTTCTAGATACATGTATCTGATAAAGTAAATGAGAATGAGGTACGAAAGATAATTTCAAAAATTAAAATAAAGGCATGCAATTAGCTCTTAAACTAGTAGAATTTATTTTGTTTATTCATTTATATATTGCATATAACAACACCAACAACATACCCAGTGGAATCCCACAAGTGGGGTCTGGGAGGCTAAAATGTACCAGACCTTACCATTATCTCATAGAGATAAAGAAGTTGTTTTTGAAAAACTCTCCTTTAAAAAATCAAACCCCATAAGCAGCAAATATTATATATTGCATATATAAAAAAATAATATATATGTTACATTTCCTACATTATAATAGTTTACATTATAATCCTTACATTATAATCTCAGCATAACTTATGTCTCAACTAGACGACCCTTCATAGGAGTACACACCTTGTCATAGACGTCGGGCCAAGCATTGGAAAATGCGCACCATGCCGCGATTTCTTGACTTGTACAAAATGAAGAGGACTCCCAAGAAGCCAACACCAAAACCTGGTCCAATTCCAGCATAAAAACACTTATGTTTATCCTCATCATCTTCATCATGATCACCACCTTGATCAGGAGTTTGTTCATGTACATGAGATGATCCATTGCCATTACAACTTTTCTTGATCAACATTCCACAAAGCCTAGGATTACCAACATAAAATGATTGATCATCCAAAGATTGAAGCTGATTTCCAGTAGGAATTGGACCCAAAAAATCGTTGTATGACTTCATGTAGCTCAAAAAATTCGAAGAAGCTAAACTTTGAGGAATTGAACCAGAAAGTTTGTTATGTGACAAATCAAGTGACTCTAATTGCTTCAAATCACCAAGCTTTTTTGGTATGCTCCCATTGAGACTATTTCTAGACAAATTCAAGTATTGTAAGTCAACCAATTTTGTTAACTCCTTAGGGATCCTTCCAACAAGTTTATTTCCAGAGAGATCCAAAATTTAAAGTAACAAAATTTGTACACCAACATACTCAAGTGGTATTCCTTTCATAAAACTTTCAACTCTTTGTCCAAATACCTCACCAGGTCCAGATATACCACCAGAACTCATGCACGAAAAGTTGCCTAAACAACGCGGAATAGTTCCATACAAGTTATTACCTGCAAGATTTAACCAACATAGGGAAGAGATTTGGCATAGTTCTAATGGGATAACACCGTAAGATTGATTTGCGTTTAGCCTCAAGAGTTCCAAACTCTGTAGCTTTCCGCCGATCCATGTAGGAAACACATCCCTCAATTTGTTTTCTCCTAAGTCTAGCCTTTGTAACAATGTCAAGTTTTGCAAAGCCAAAGGGATTTTACCTTGTAAGTTGTTCTTTTGCAAATGCAAAAAACTTAGTGGCAAATCACCTAAAGAACTTGGGATTTCACCTTCAAGACTATTATCAGCAAGATTTAATGATCTCAACTCTTCCAAGTTACTCAAACATGAAGGGATTCGTCTGGATAACAGATTCTTGGAAAGATCAGTTGACCTCAAAAGTTGAGCATCACACAAAACGCCTATACCACTGACTAATTTGTTGTCGGAGAGATCCAGAGTTCTCATGAACAATGTTATATTTCTCAACCAGTTTGGGATCATATCAGTAATGTTAGCATCAGACATAACTAAGGATTCAAGAATTGACTGTTTGCGTAGCCATTGAGGGAAACTTGGCCAACTTATACTGATGCCATCCCAATTTCTTTGACTCGGAAATTTGGATACCAGTTGGAACTCACATTCAATACCAAGTGTTTGTTCTTAGACAAGTGCAATCTCTTCAATTTGCTGAGTTTTGCAAAGTGGAGTTCAGAAACTATTCCGGTGAATAAGTTCTCCGAGATAACTAACTCTTCAAGATTTGATAACTGTCCAATGCTCGAAGTGATGCTCCCATTCAACTTGTTGTTTGCTATCCTTAGAAACTTCAAATTTGACAGCTTGCTTATTTAAGATGGAATTTCACCATATAATAAGCTATCAGTACTGTCAATAACTTCAAGATTCTTGTGCATTGACATTCCTTCAGGAAAGAAGTCGCTGAAGCCAGTATTTCCTATGTATAGCACTTTCAAACGATTCTCGGGGCAACTTGATGGATCTCTTATAAAAGTTGGAAGCAGTCCACTGATTTCATTGTCTGACAAATCAAGCACACTCAATCGACAGGAAATGCTCGTTAAGGCCTCAGGAATTGGCCCTTTCAGCGCGTTGTATCTCAACTTAAGTACAGAAAGTGAAGTCAGATTTCCAAGTAAATGGAGACTAGAGAAGTGGATGTCATTCCCTAACAAATCCAAATGAACCAAGTTGTTCAACTTACTCAATGAACTTAGCAACGAATCGCCAAATCTGTTGACAGAGACATCTAATACTCTTAATGAACTAAGGTTCTCAAGAATATTAGTTGGATCATGTAAGTAGTTTTGACCAAGATCAAGATTCACTAGCCTTGTATGATTAGAAAACCATGGAGGGTTTCTCGGAGCTGATTATTCCAATCTCGTTACCTCGGATATTGAGTGAACTAAGAGATGTGAAGTTAACTTGTGTATTAAAAGAAGGTAAAGTGTTGATGTTACAGCAACCTTCTAAGTTTATGAAAGCAATGAAGGTAACATGTTAATTAAATTCCAAAGATCTTTAGTATCTTCGATAACCAATCGAGAAAGATCGATACTTTTCAAAGACGAAAACTTTGATATCCAACTAAAACTATCAGCTTTGAAATCATTTCCTGGTCCTATAACAGAACCATAATATCCACCAAGATATAAATGTTCCAATCTTGACAAATTTCCAAGATTATGTGGAATGTATCCACCAAATCCAGCACATGAAAGATTAAGAAATCTCACATTCTTCAACAAACCAAAAAAAGATGGAATTTGGATGCTTGAAAAGTAGTTGTGACTCAAATCTAAGTAACGCAAATGTTTCAATCTAACCAAAGGACTTAACTCACCTCCCAAGAAATTTTTCATGTGATTATCTAACACCCTTAGTGGAATATCACCATCTAGAAGATAATTCTTGTAATGCAAATCAATTTTCACAATATTTCCTGTTTTGTCATCACAAAAGAACTCCCTCCCATTTGCAACAATCTTGTCCTGTCCATGACGACAAACGATTCGAGTTATCAATCAAGCCATTCTTGAATTCAATGAGAGCTTTTTGGTCATTTTCAGAACAAGTTTTGGTGAAGCCAACTTCAAGATTGCTGACAAAAACAAGAATAGTAGAATCAAAAAGGGATGGTAGTTCATATTTTTGTTTTAATAGAGTATTTTATGGTTTTTCTTTTGGGTTTTACTATGAATTTTTCCTTCCTATTTTCTTGAGGGGTTTTAACTTTCAAGCACTTTAATAAGTGTTCTAAGTTGGTTGAGAGGATTCAATGAGAATGGTAGACTATGTCAACGTTTGATTTTTGTGGCAAGAAATGTGAACGCGTTGAGTGTGCTAACAAAGTTTTACGTTGACGATTACAAAAGAAAAGAAAAAGAAAGCTAATTCTCTTAATAGTGTGACGCTTTTAGAGAAAAAGTCTCGTGAGTTTGTGATAATAGCATACCATGTTAAAAATATCTTAGGACCGGCTAATCCCAACAACTTGTATTGGAGCTAATAAATCAGTAAGACGAGTATGAAGATAGCATGGGGCATGATAACTGTCTTTGCTTGGTTGCAATAGCCGTTTATACTGTCTTTATTCATAGCTTGAACACGCAGGTACACTTTGGTGGTCATAAATACTCGGATAATATGGGTGACACATACTTTAAAGCAAAGATATGCATGTGAACAAAATTCAGGTAGTTGAAAATTTTAAGTAGAAGAGATTTACAAAGTGTATGATATTCTTAATGATGTAAGACCTTTGGGAAGATTGTTTCAAAACGAACAATAATATACCTTGTTAAGATTATAGCTGAGCTACTTTACCTGAATACTAAGGTCAAAGGAAGATCTAGAATCTTACTGTGACGAGTTTAATTTGTATATTCTTATCAATAAATTCATTGGAATTTCGAAATTATGAATTCAATGAGTAATATTTTCTGAATTTTTAGTATATATGTATGTATTGGCTATGGTCAACTAGTCTTTGCCTACTTAAATGCTAGTCAAAAATCAATAAATATAATATGACTATAGTTCACTCGTTTTTGCCAATTTTCAAATATAGTGTTGATAACATTACAAATTTGTCAACGATTATAAACTTGGAACTTTGTCAAGTAGACATAATTTATCATTATTGCTTGTTTTTGTGTAATGTTGGGTCTAGTTTAATTTGTACATATTTTAACTTCTTGTTTTATATCAACATAAATATTGAATAGTTTTATTCATGGAAGCTTAGACCTTCGAAGAAAAAATAATCTATATATTTTTATATTCACTAAAATTTAAATTTTTTACTTATTGATCACTAAGCTATTCCATCAACGTCAATAATTCAGTAACATTTTTTCAAGCCAAGAGGGGGTTAAAATTACTCACAATAAATTTAACTCGTAAACACTAAAATATTAAAAAAAAAATGCAATACAATTTAACTAAGTACAGGAATGTGTATTAGAAAGAAGATTGCATATGAATAACAACAATTTAAAAGTAGATTTAATTAAAATAAAAAAAAAGGATAACTACAGTAGATGATCGCTCAGACTTCAGTCAAAGTAATTATAAAAAAATGGTCATACCTCATGCATAAATAATCTGTATTGTATAGTCAGTATAGATTTCTATGATTTTTGACAAATTATATTGTATAATCATTATAAATATTTGCTATGATTTTAACTTTTTTAATGTAAATAAAACATGATTATATTTGTAATTAATTAGTTTATTATATATATTTAAACTAAATAAATAAAATACATTATTTTGGTTTTATCTTCTTGTTTGTTTTTCCATTGACAATTTACAAATTAATTTGCATTTACTAGTCAAGAAAAAATCAAATATGAAATTGAGTGAAGTATATGCAATATCTAAAAATTTCAAAAAATAAGAGGAAATTTGTGTAATTGGGCCTAAATTATATATATTTTCGCGGGCTTTTTTCAAAATACAAAAAGAAACTCCCGCTAATTTGAAATTGATATATATACCAATGTTCTAGTACAATTTGGCGGGTTCTTTTTCTTCATTTGCTGCAGGGACGATTAGGGTTTTGTATTCAGAGAATTTTCTAGAAAAATGAGCGCCGTCAACATCACAAACGTCGCCGTACTGGATAATCCGGCACCGTTTCTCAGTCCTTTCCAGTTTGAGATCTCTTATGAGTGCCTAGATGCTCTTCAAGATGGTAAAGTTTTCATTTTTTCGTTGTTTTATTTCGTTGTTGATGTTAAAGTTGTTTGTTTTGGGGCAAAAAATTAAGGAATATCTGTAAATGTTTGCAGTAGCAACAGTGATGCAGTCGTAGCCTTAAATGGATTTTTCGTGATTTTGCCTTTAGGTTTGTATTATGTTGTTTTTTAATTTAATTTAGCAAGGTTGATCTATACATATAGCACTAGCACCAGCACCAATAGATTCGATTTCTAGCTGAGGCAAAATACTTGTTCTAGTTTTGGTGGATAGAGTTATGTAATAGCTGTTATTTCGTGGAATTAGATGGTGACTACATACAAAGAAATAGTTGTTAGTTGAGCTTTTTCATAAGTTCCACTATCGTGGATATAGTGCGAGGAAGACAACAATTTTAATTAGGTGAGAAAATTATTCAATTTGATGATTTCCCTGTTGCTAAGAAATTTAAATTTCTTATTTGAGAAGAGGAAATGAGATTGTCGAGATGTCAACTCCTATTTACCTTGAATTTAGGATCTTCATTCATTATTTTCAGTAGGTTAAAGTTTTCAGGAAAAGGATGTTATGTATAAATTTTTATTATACTGCATTACCTTTTCAGATCTCTATAGACATGTTCAGTACTTGTGCTATAGTAGAACTAATTGTTCAAATAAACAAACAAACTAGAAGCTGTTATCTCTTTGTAGTCTGGATTAAGAAAAAAGTCAATGAATTACTAGGAGTACCCTGGGTGTGTTGGTTTTGCATCACTAGTAGAAATCTTTTGGTTTTTTAAGGTAGGATAGTTACATGCACGAAACAGTAAGGTAGCTAGAAACAAATGGGAAAATGTTCATATAAAGTGAAAACATCCTTTTTTTGGACTGAGGTAGCAGAGTAGTGAATGTTTGGCTGCCAAGATGCAAATAGATAGCTGATGAAATATGAGGCTTCAATGAAATAGGAGAGCTTTTGAGGGCATAGCCTCTGGTCCTTTATTTTCTTTTGGTGCACCTATAGAATTCCGAGTTGTTTAGGAGATTGGGTGGACGTTGTAGAGAATCGTTTTATTGTAAATTCTTTATGTTTTGGTATATCCTTTGTATACGGTCAGCTTTTTACCATGTTTATGAATGAAAATATGTTTACCTCATAAAAAATGGAAAAAAAGGCTTTAAGGTGGATATGAAAGCATAAGCATGGTGCTGTTACATAGTTGTTCTCATAGCATACTGGTTTTGATTTGTATTTCACTTGCTTTTCTGAGAAATCCTTTTGTTTCTAAGCCAGCTTCCAAAAACATACTGCAAGTAAGGTTACCCATGATTGTGGGAAGGCTTCATTTCTGTTACCTCTTGCTGATGTTCCCATATAGTTATGTGATTAACACTAAAAGACTAGTCCACTTCAATAACTATATGGGAACAAAAATGTGGAACATGGTTTCTGTGAAATTGGCACGATCTTACTTGAGTTTTTGTGATGCTACCTGCAGCCAAACTCATTCACTACACTCCCTAACTCACTAGAGCATGAGTAGCCTATTTTAATTTGGAAATCCCAATTTCACTCAATGGTTATGACTTTTAGAAAATGATCTAAATTAAGCAATCTCTTTTCTGCATGCTCTTTTTATTTGTCCTTGTTGCCATATACTATTCATGTAACTTAAGTTGTTGCTGAAATGTTTATCTTGTCTGAACGATTGAAACTCGTAGAGGCTGATAAGTTGAATAGTAAAAATTTTACGAAAGGATTTCCCTTTAGTAGTAATAACTCTACCTTCTGAGTTCTGACTATTTCAATATGTTTCAGATTTAGAATGGAAGTTAACTTATGTGGGTTCTGCTGAGGATGATACTTATGACCAACTCTTAGAAAGTGTATTTGTTGGACCTGTAAATGTTGGGAAGTATCGTTTTGTGCTTCAGGTAACTAATGGTCTTTTTAACTTTGCAACCTCACTTATCTGTGCTTGATGAATTGAGACATATACCTGAAAATTCATTTGCAGGCTGATCCCCCTGAACCATCCAAAATTCGTGAAGAAGATATTATTGGTGTCACAGTATTGCTATTAACATGCTCTTATGTGGGTCAAGAATTTATTCGAGTAGGATATTATGTGAACAATGATTATGATGATGAACAATTAAAAGAGGAACCGCCTCAGAAGGTTTTGGTTGATAGGATCCAGAGGAATATTTTGGTTGACAAACCTCGAGTCACAAAATTCCCCATTAATTTCCATCCAGAAAACAATGACAATGAAGAACAGGCTCCTCCTCCTGATAATGCCACGGCAGAAGATGTGCTTGAAAAAGAACCAGTTTCCTTGCCCAATCAGTGTAATGAGCAGTGCCCTCAAACATGAGAAACAACAAGCAACACGATTTCTTTGGCTGTCAAAAAGTCTCCCTTCAGAGCTGGATATTTTAATGATGCTATCTACAAATCTACAGGGTAGATGGTATATTTACTTTCTGCCTCAAAATATACACATTGGTTGTTGTATCTGCTGAAGTCATAGCTAGCTGAGACAAGTGATCCTCAAACCAAATGAGGATTTTGTAATCCAGAATTGAGTTAAATGTGATTTCTGCAAACTTATTATCTTTGATTATTTATACTAGCCACTTTTTCCAGTCTCTTATTTGGTGCTCGAATTCCCATTTTGTGCTTTGCTCTTGTTTATCTTGGTTTATATTGATGACTTAGCTTGATCTTCCATTCTGGATGTATGAAAGGAAACTAAACTGTCAAAGACTTGGTGTTATGGAGCACTTAAAGAAGCAGTGTTTTGACAGAGAAGTTTTAATTGTTCATTATTAAGTTACACCAACAAATATGTCAAACTAGGCAGCTCTTGCGAGTTCTATAAGAAGGAATGTTGTATGTCACCCTTTTTTTGCGAAGTAGTTCATGGATCACCCCACTTGCCATGAGAGGTATCACTAATAAAAACTTATCCATCTTCCTACGTATTCAAAAAAATAAAAGAAGGAAGAAAAAGAAAGCTATGAAGGAAAGAAACTTTACCTGGGTGCTAAGATAAGTACCAATGTGAAATGCTTCAAAAAATTGTTAAGATTTGATACAGTACTATGTTAAAACTATCCGTAATCTTATTAATATAACAATTCTGAATATGCTCCTTGAAATGAGTAATAAACAGTGATATTAGTCGTTGGCACTTTAAATCTCCAGCATTTACTGTTGCAAGGTCAAGAACTTTCTCGTTTTTCACGAGTAAAGAAAGTGGCATATCAGATGCCTCACTTCATCTTGGGAAAAGCTTTTGAATGGCGTTTCTTATTGCCAGATCCTAGCATGGCAGGCGATTTATTCATACCTCTGTGATGCCGTAGTAGTTGCCACCAACGAAATTTGTTAATCACCTTCTTATTGCTGTGTTGTTCTTTGTCTACTGGTCTACTGCTGCTATGTTTCGCCTTCTTTGAATGCTGGATATGTTGCATCAGCCCCCGAGCAAGGGTATGAAATTGGTCACCCTTCGGCTTTCTTCCAGCTTGCTTGTCGATTGCTGACTTCTCAAACTTTTCCAAAGCTCTTTCTTCAAATGTTTCATCTTTGCTTGAAGAATATTGGCCAGAGAACCTTTTACCTCTCTGCCTCAACAAAGATATTTTTTTCTCTTCAGCTTTATCATCATCCTTACCATGATGGTGATGGTGGTGGTGGTGATGATGGTGAAAAACTATTGCTAGCTTGTCTTTCAATTTCTTCCACCTTCCATTATGTTTCTTTGATTTTCTCGAGTTAGCAGACTTGTAGGTGCGTGCAGGACTTGACTTCCCTGATGAAGAATCTGCTGAGTAGTAAGAGGGCTCTTCAAGATGGTCAGACCCTGAAGGATCAAGTGACGAGGATCTCTCCCCCTTGCTTTCATGAGCCCTTTCACGACCAAATGGGAATGAGTAACCCTCACTACCACTGCAGCTTGAGCTGCCCGTATAATCAGTTTGACTACTATCTCTTCGAGGATATGATTCATCTCCTCCATAGCTGCTTGTTTCATCTGAATACTCTGTCTTGGTTCGAACCTGCCTTGGCAAGGAATCATCTTTGTCACTACTGTAAGTGCTTGTCTGTTGCAAATCTGTCGAGCTGGAAGAGTAGGGTGAGCTTGAATGTGAAACCTCCGATTCCTGTTCATGCAAATGCCTTCTTTTCAGTCGTTTCATGTGATTACTACCCTTCAGATATTTACTAGGATTCTGGTCCAAGTTTGCATAAGAGCTCCGGGATGGTTTGAATTGACCTAGCTTGTGATTCAATGCTGATCGCCTCATTATTGACTGCTGTGAATAAGGTGAATCCATTCTGTCCTCAAATGTACCGGACCAAGTCAACTTGCTTCCCTGATCAATCGATCCTGGAGTGCCTATGTTGTTTCTAGAAACATCTGCTGCAGGCATCTGCCTGGCTGCATTCGATTTTCCTAGCCGCCCAATTTTCTCATTTGAAGGCATTTGGTTTTGGTGCTGGTTGACCAACATTGCAGGCGAAGCAGCAATTCCAGTTTCCATGTTGTATTGGTCTTGTTGGAAAGGATTCTGTCTTGAAGTACGATTATTTTGATTCTTTAATTGACTTGATGAATCAAAATGATCAATGTTGGACTGGACGCTCTGACCATTAATTATGTTTCCTCTCTGTATCTGCCACCGATGCTCTTCAACTAAGTCCAGCACCGTAGACGTATCATGATCCTCAGCAGGGACGATGTTTGCCGCTATCTGTTGTTGTCTCAGCTGATTTGAATGGCAACTACTTGACTCAAGAGGCTTTGGCGATTGATCTGCTGAAATATTTGATATTCTAATTGATGGAATAGAATATCCCGGATACAGTGAACTTGATGTGCCTTTATCATTCACGACAGCTCCTTCCATATTCTTGATTGGACTAGCTAACTCTACTTGTGGCACAAAATTTGTTATCATTTTTTTGTTACATTCAGCTGCATGTGTATCAGCAACAACAAGGTCCTCAGCATCCATCTGCAAAGCTGAAATGTGCAGTTCGAGTTGTTTAATGACATCATCGGTTGAGAGATGATCATGGTTCTGATCAGGTACTGATCTTATCAGACTAGAAAAGTTACGTGCGGATTGTGTAAGATTACTAGATGGTCTGACTGATAAGGGAGCCAAAGTTTCTGCACCACTTGATATGCAACGGAGATTGAGCACTTCTTTCGGTTTTGTACTTTCAGTGCTTACTGAATGCAATGCTTCTTGTGGAATATCCGGAGAAAAACTGTTGAAAAGACGATTCTGCTGTTCCTGCAATGTCGCGACTTCTGTAGAATGTGAAACTCCTTTTTCAGAAGATTCAGTCTTTATACAAGGAACAAATGGCTTTTCAAATTTTGGCCGCTGACAAATTCTGCAAAACTTTCTTTTCTTTCCAGTTTCACTTGCACTGAAGCTAAATTTTGGAGGCTGCATGCTAACTGTCTGAGTAATTGGCACGATAAGTTCCTGCTTCTGTTTCGATAAAGTGGAATCCGTATCAACTGTCTCTTTGCCACAACTTTGAATAACAGCTGAAGATTTTGATATGTCTAATAAACCAAGAGGATGTTGCTTCACCGTGTCAACCAACTGCTGACGCTGAGGTAAGCTGTGCACATGCGCCTGATGTGCTATGATCTGTGAGCAATTACAACGACACGATAAGTCTAAATAACGAAGATATTGCAATAAAGGTTCCCTCGGGTAAGCAGACAAATTTTCCACCACTGACATTAGTCTGAAAAGCCCATTCTTTTGCACAAGAAATAAAAAGAACAAGACAGGTACCTCGGAATGAGCCTTAAGAACATCATTCGTTGTTGTATCGAGTAGATTCTTTAACATGACTCGTGCTTCATGGTCCAACTGTTTGAAGGAAAAAAAAACTGTCGGAAATAGGCGTTAAGAATCTAAGAAGGGGTATATAAAATGAAATAAAGAATATATATTAACTTGAGAATAGAGGACTATTGTAAGATGCAATAAGGGAGATATATCTATAGTATAGGTCAGATGTTTACGTTAGCAGTAAGCAATAGATCTCCCCTTATTTTGGGAAAACTGGTGGTCACATGTGAATTCTTTTGAGGCGAAAGGTGGCCTCATCCAACATTGTTGTGTATTTTGATCGGGTCAAGGTGGTTTTCGTTTACCAGCACGTAGGTGTTCTAATTTCCTAATCCAAGATTGGTATCCCAACCATCAAACAGGCTAGCGACTAGAGCTAGAAGACAACACCGTCTAAATTTAGAAAAGAAAGTTTGGCCAGTGTACCACTTAAAATATAATCCCAACCACCCTGGTATATGTCTTCTGAAAAAAGACAGTCCGATGCACAAAACAATTTGCGTTTACGCAGGGTACGGGTAAAGGCTGCAACTAAAGAGTATGATGTACACAACCTACCCTGATGCAAGCATCAATGACTGATTCCACTGCTCGAACATATGACCTTTAGGTCTTACGGAGACAATTTTACTGTTGCTCCACGACATTAGTGAAGCCAAATAGAAGGTAAAAGTAATTAGTTTTGTTATTCTCCACCAAAACCAGAAAATTAAAATCCACAAAGCAAAAGAAAGGCTATGTAGGAATTCAAATTCTTGAATCTCCATCTGCCTCATACTTCCCACCATTAGCCATCGCACCAACTAGAACCTATTACGAGTACAAAAACAACACATCCAGTATAGTCCTACAAAGTGAGGGTAGAATGTACGTAAACCTTACTCCTACCTCATAAATAAAAAGGTTATTTCCAATAGACCCTCGACAACTGAAGCCTATTACGAGTATGACCATATAAATAAGCACACACACAAAAAAGAAACTTACACCATTAGAGTTCAAGTTTGAAACACCATCTCTGTCATTTCGCAATAGACCATACAGTTGCCTCAAAGCAAGAAGGTTCGATTTTATGTCGTCAAGGTTCATACTCCTGGTTCACAAATAAGAAAAGTCAGTAGAAATCAGTGTAAGGTTACACAACTACACTGCTACAACTATCTAAAAAGATCAAAAATTTCTTTAGGAGGAATTTTCAAGAATGTACTAAAATATAAGTTCTAGTCAAAGTGTGCCATTTGCACAACACATTTTCCACCCTCATTGGAGGCCGACTAAATCTGGATTCGCATCGAGAAGTCCCATATTGGGGTAAATGCTCCCTAACAAAGACCACTCCGTACTAAGGGGACTTGAACTCGAGACCTTCGTCAAGATGGAGTACTTACACTCCATCACAACCCTTGTTGGTTGCACAACACATTCCGTTATTCACCAACTTCAAGTTAACAATTTCGAAAATTTATCTTCAAACATCTGTCTGGTCATGAAATTTGATCCGCCTTTTAAAATTCAATCTTCAAATTCCCCAAAAAGGAACTCAGGCCAGCTTTTAGTTTTTCGAGACTTGCGCTCACAAAACTTCAAGTTATTTTGATAAAACAACTTCAAATTCCAAATATCACAACTTTGGTAGATTTTGTATTTTCCGGATTTCCACCCACAAAACTTCAATATTTTCCAAAAAATCACAACTTTCTCTAATTTTCACACTTCCACTCACGAAACTTCAATTTTTTTCCCCGAAATAACTTCAAATTTCAAAAATCACAACTTCAAAATCTACTATCAGACGAGAGCAATATTAAGACTATCAAGTGATAACAAGGCGCAAAGACAACGAAACATAACTTTATGATACTCAGTGACTGAAAAAATCGTGTTACACATCCAAAATTCCATAAAATTTCATGTTTGTTTTATCACCCAAAACACACAATTTAGACAAATTTATTTGTAAAAGGCATACATTTGAATATATTCCCATTTGTTATACAAAAACAGAACCCAAAAAAGATAAATACCTTATTCTCCATGAATTCAAACAGATTAAAAATAAATAAATCTGCAAAATTTTGGTGTTAGCGCCTAGTTCCAAATAATTGATAAAGTAGTTTTTTCTCTGGTTCTTTATAACTGCTTCAAGACATTTATGTAATTGTGAAATAACAAATAACTTTCGATTAATATAAATTTATATTTTTTTATTATAATATATCACGAGTTATGTCCCTTATAAATTATGTCATAAAACATTAAAGGGCATAACTTAATTCTTGTAGATCTTATATTGAACGAGGCAAAAACTAAATTTTTCAAATTTTATCATTATGCAGATATGATTTATTTCTACAAATTTTATGTTTCGCGTGGTATAATTTAATTACGCGCTTTGCATAGTTATTTTTGGAGCAACACTCCCAATGAGACTTTTTTGCAATTCACACTATTTTTGAAGAATTTAAATAAAGAACAAATATATAACAGAAAAATATGAAGAAGTAAGACAGATATAAAGTATTTAATTAGAATTATTATTTTATTACTATTTTAGAATTCTATTAATGCATGTCTAATTTGGGAATGAAATCACTGGTCAGTAAGTTGACATATTAACAAAAGTTGAAATAAAAACATTTACTCCCTCCCTCCTATAAAATAGGGTATTCTTCTTTTTTTTTTAGTCCATTTAAGAAAAATATCACTTTACTAGAATTAGAGATAATTTTGGAAAAGAACATATTTAAGACTACAAAATTAAAGTATATTTTGATACATTTGACATAATCTTAATTTAGAATCATAAGATTGAAAATTATTTTTATTTTTTTAAACTCCGTATTAAATCAAATTAGATCATTATTTAATTGTATACCCTTTTGTGCTAATTTAGGTAAGAAATTAATAGTTATGCTAAAAAATCTTGATCATATTTCTTCATTATATACATTATTCTATTTATTAATAAGTGAGATAGAAAAATGGCTTATCCCTTACACCTCATGCATGAACTTCTTGGAAAGCAAGGAAGGGAAATTGATTTTGTACTCCTGCCACAGAGGATGTGGTGCAAAGATGACGGCGTTTCCCCCTTAATTAAAGGTTTCAGATTCGAATTCTGAGAATGAAAAAATTTTTGGTAGGCAATGTTTCTTCCCAAGTGGAGTCCTATGATGCATGAACTCGAATATAATCGAATTTTAATATGAACATCAAACACCAAATACCGAATAGGGAATAATTTCTTTTTTTTTTATACTCCTACTAGTCAACCAAAAGTACAATCCAAGAAATAGTCAATAAAAGACAACAAACACCTCTTCAAACAAACAATTAGGCATCAAGGTATAACAAATTTTTCTCAAACTTTTTCCAACCACACCTTTTCTTTTCTTTTGTTTTCATTCCTTAATAATAATAATAATAATAATAATAATAATAATAACTTAAAAAAAAGGGGTTGTTGATAAGAAAGTTTTTTTTGTTTTTACATGGTGAAGATTTTATCTTTTTCTCTTTATCTCTCATAAAAATAGAGTTTTGTTTCAGAAAGAGACTTTTTTTACAATTTATTTTGAAAAGGGGTGTCTTTTCTTTCCTCTCTTTATGTATAAATCTTGAATACTTACAAGGTATATTCCAAAGAGGTCTTACTTGCAAGTTCAAGACTCCCATAAAAATTCAATCTTTTTTCTTTTGCAAGGTATATTCAAAAGGGGTCTTTTTTACAAGTTCAAGATCCCCCCCTTTTTTTTTTTATAAAAAAATATGGACAATAATGTAGAAGAAGGATTGTTACTGAAAGAAAGGGAGTTAGTTGAATTGAGATGGGGAGTTATTTGGGCGGAAGTGAAAGAAGTTGGTTATTTGGCTGGTCCTATGATAATTGTGACACTTTCACAGTATTTTTTGCAAACAATATCAATGATGATGGTTGGTCATTTGGGTGAACTTGCACTTTCAAGTACTTCCATTGCTATTTCTATTGCTGGAGTCACTGGTTTCAGCTTTCTTGTGAGTACATTACTTTTACTCTGATATACGTTTTCCTTTTTTAGTTCGTTAAAAAAGAATACCACTTTTATGTAATTAGATATAACTACGGTCCCTCGGAGTATCTTATAAAGTTGCCTCCATGTGACCAACAACCTCTGGTAAAAATGCAAGGTAAGACAACATAGACCTTTGTGGTCATGTCCTTCTGCAGATCCTACGTATAGTGTAAGCTTTAGCGCAATGGACTTGCTCTTTTTTACTGTTGTTAGAGTGGATTAGAATCCCACGTCGATTGGAGAATGTATATGGTGTTGGGTAATTGAATCTGTAACTGAAATTAGAAGAAGAAAGAAGGAGGAAGGAGGAAGAAGATGAATAGTGATTCG
>JAABOM020000092.1:3941648-3970962 GCA_011800125.2 Solanum clarkiae
TATATATATTAATGATATCCGGATATTTACAATTACACAGAATACACATATAAAATGGAGAATGAACAGTAGCACCTTGAACCGCGACAGTTGCTAAATATATTATCAGGCTCTACTACCTAACATATGGACTTGGTTAATACTCCCTCAAAAGTTAGGTTCACTCCTATTTGACCTCCCGGTACACACCCAAGTAATTATAGTAAGCTTAACATGATGAGTTGCATAGAGTTAACGTGCCTTATACACTACGATGTATATAAGTTAAGCTTAGTTTCACTTGTGTGCATATTTTAGATGACCTTATAGTGATAAAAGTCATTGCACTATGGATGTTGATGTATATAAGTTAAAACTCAGTTTAACAGTATTGAAGTTAAATATTATTACACCGTCTATGTTGATGTTACTTATAGTTCTAGATCAATTTTTAAGCTATAGTTGCAATTAAACTAGTTATAGAAGGTTCTCACTATACCTAGTTATGTATTTTAGGGTATCATACTCATACTCAATACATATATAATGTCTGTGGATAGAACTTAAATTCTTTCTTCTATATGTAACTTGTAATGTGTTGTGTTTATGATTTTGGGAACTTGCTAATTCGTCCGTTTTAATTTGTTTGTTGTACTATCTTTTTTAGTCTGTTTTGAAAAGAATGCCACTATTCTTTTTTGGCAACTCTTCAATTTAAACTTTTCACATGACATGTGTAAAACTACAAGATTAAAGATACATTCTACGTGTCTTTAGTTTAAGACCCAAGATTCAAAGGTCTTATTTATTTTCTTGAACTATATGCCAAGTCAACAACAACAACATTACCCCAATGCCTCAAAGGCTCCCGCCCATTGCGGGGTAAGGGGGGGTCGGATGTACTCAGCCTGACCCCTAATGTTTTTAAAAACATAGCGCGACTGTTTCCAGATGACCCATGATGAGCGTCAAAAGTAGCATTGACTAACTGCTACTTCACAATTGAAAAAAGCGCAGACAGTTTAAAGAGCCATTTTGCTTTATTCCATCATACCCCAAAGCCAAGTCAAAATCAGATAAACAAATGAAACGGAGGGAATACACATTTTGATGTATATGAGAGCATTGTTCAATCATTCAACAGGAATAGAAATGGTCTTTGGGGTTGAGAGATTGGAGGTTGGGGGTTGTTGTGTAGCCATTGTAGACTTTTTTGTTTAAGTAATGAAAGTTATTTACTTGAATGCATTCAATTTGGTTTTCCCTTTTTGATTTTTGCTCTCTAGCTTTTGTTCTGTACATGAAGTGAGAATTTTGAATGGGTATAAGGTAAACCAGAGTAACCTGTAAACTATGTTGCTCGGACTTTCAAAAATGCGTAGCTTGTGGAGGATATGACACACACTCGGCAGTATTTTTGAAGAACCGAGCAACATAGCCTATAAAATGCTAAGGAGAAACAGATAGAAGAGCAAGAAGTATTCTAACTAGAGTTAAAAAGCAGAATTTTCCTGTCATTTTCTATTTCTAACTTAGAGGGCGTTACAACTCGTGTGTGATTAACAAGCATTGATTTTCCACAAACTGAGAACTGCAAAATATATCTTTTCTTATAAATGAACAAATTGTCTAGTAATAAGTATAATTTTTACCCTTTTTTGTGCCTCTCCACTGACGAAAATCTAAATGTCTCGTATAGTTAGGAATGGCCACTGCACTAGAAACTCTTTGCGGACAGGCTTTTGGAGCTAAGCAGTATCAAAGACTTGGTACTCAAACATACACAGCCATTTTTTCTCTCTTCATTGTTTGCATTCCCCTCGCAGTTTTATGGATATATGTGGGGAAATTGCTTACTTTCATCGGGCAAGATCCTGAGATTTCTCATGAAGCCGGCAAGTTCATTAAATGGATGATTCCTGCTCTCTTTGCTTATGCAAATCTTCAGCCACTTATTCGGTACTTCCTAATGCAAAGTATGATTGTTCCAATGCTCATAAGCTCTTGCATTACGATATGCTTCCACATACCGCTGTCTTGGGTGCTAGTGTTTAGCTCTGGCTTAGGTAATATTGGCGCAGCACTGTCTGTTGGTATATCACTGTGGGTGAATGTCATAATTCTTACTTCATACATGATGTTGTCGCCTGCTTGTGCCAAAACTCGTGCACCAGTGTCATGGGAGATTATCAACGGAATGAGAGAGTTCTTTCAGTTTGGTATCCCTTCTGCTGTCATGATTTGGTAGTTCAACAACCTCGCTCGGCCTATTTTAATAATTTGAATACACTTTACCTTATTCACATGTCTTTTTACGGAACTCATGCTACATGTTGTATTTTGCAGTCTTGAGTGGTGGTCTTTTGAGCTGCTTATCTTACTATCCGGACTATTGCCGAATCCCCAACTTGAAACTTCAGTATTGTCTATATGGTATGTTCTAAATCTCATTCTATGTTTCTCACACTCTCCAAAAATGTTGCTGCACCTGTGTCGCATCCTCCAAACATACACTACTTTTGGAGGATCTGACTCACACGCAACAACATTTTTGAAGAGTGAGCAAACATAGATCTTGCTCGTAAATGATTGATTCAGTTATCCCAAAAATGTTGCTGCACCTGTGTCGCATCCTCCAAACATAGACTACTTTTGGAGGATCTGACTCGCACGCAACAACATTTTTGAAGAGTGAGCAAACATAGATTTTGCTCGTAAATGATTGATTCAGTTAGTAATATGATCTGCAAGGTCCTGAAATTGCTAATTTCATGTGACATTCCATGTGCAGCCTGAATACTATTTCTACCCTATATGCGATTCCATTTGGTCTATCTGGTGCTGTAAGGTAATGTTTGAATATCTACTAAAACCTTCCATTTCCACGTTATTTTTCTTTCTCAAGTATGTGGTTACTGAACTCCTGTTTACTTTCAGCACTCGAGTTTCTAATCAATTAGGAGCTGGAAATCACCAAGGAGCTCGCATATCTGTGATTTCTGTAACACTCATTGCGGCAACAGAGACAATACTAGTAAGCACAACTGTATTT
This sequence comes from Solanum clarkiae, assembly GCA_011800125.2. Taxonomy (NCBI): domain Eukaryota; kingdom Viridiplantae; phylum Streptophyta; class Magnoliopsida; order Solanales; family Solanaceae; genus Solanum; species Solanum clarkiae. Next base: position 3,944,680 of record JAABOM020000092.1, read on the forward strand.
GCTTGTCGAAACGTATTTGGCTACATTTTCAGCAATGAGAAGGAAGTCGTGGACTATGTTGCAAGCATGGCTCCTCTTCTATGTCTATCAGTCATAACTGACAGCTTTCAAGGAAGCCTTTCAGGTTAGACTTTCTCCACATTTTGTTCAAGAAAATTTAACTACTATGAGTGGTGAGCCGTGTCTTCAACTTAATCCCCTTTGCCAGAAAATTGTACTATGTATGTAGATAGACCTTTCCACATCAAGTTACTACAACAAAAATAAGGCGAAGTTGCATCTACCAAAAGGGTGTTCAACTGAATTCCCTTTGCCAGAGAATTACGATGTATATAGTTTAGACTCTTTCCACATCAAGTCACTACAATAAAATGTCACAGATACCGGTGGCCGAGCCACATTTTACCAAGCGGTTTAACTGAATCCCCTTTGTCGAAAAATTATACAACGTAAGTACCAGTAGGAGAGCCACATTTACCTACGGGTTTAACTGAATTCCCTTTGCTGGGAAAAATGTGCTATGTATATATATAGGTTAGACTTTTTCCACATTAAGTTACTATAAGGAAAGGTATGGTACTTGGCATAACTCCACCCATAAAGCTAGCTCATAATGTGAGGATTGTACAAGTCCATATAAGCAGATCCTCAGTCCATTCTTCAACCAATATGGGACTCTAACTCACTCTTACAGTAACAAATACTGGTGGCGGATCCACATTTACCTAGGGGGTTCAACGAATCCCCTTAGCTGGAATTGTATTATGCATATTGATGAACTTTTGCTTAACGTGCGTATATATATAAATTGTTGAATCCGCCACTGACAGATACATGACAAAAAACGGACGTAGAACTAATTGTGGCTTATGTACATTGTAGGTGTCGCGAGGGGATGTGGTTGGCAGCATATCGGTGCTTACGTCAATCTTGCTTCATTTTACCTTTTTGGAATTCCTATCGCAGCTTCATTAGCGTTTTGGCTCAATTTACGAGGAAAAGGCCTGTGGATCGGCATACTCTCTGGTGCAGCTCTGCAAACTATTCTACTCTCTGTTATAACATGCTGCATAAACTGGAAAAAACAAGCTGCAATGGCAAGGGAGAGGCTTCATGCTGATGAAAAATCATCAGTAGATGACATGCTGACATAAAAAATGTAGAAAATTTTGCTCCGTGACGCCCGAATAACAAGAGGCCAAGTGTCATTTCCTAGTTGTTAGCGAAGCCATCTCAATCTTCGAGATAACCTCTTGATACTGTTGAGGTTGAGAGTTATGGTAGAAGGTTAGCTAGTAATTGAGGATTGTTGTCCTTCTAGTTGTATGATTTAGATATCCGTAGTATCTTTTCTCCGATATGTATTAATATATGCTGCTACACTTGTTTTGTGCACGCCTATGTAGTTCTCTGCCTCTTACATTTCATTTGAGTCGAGGGTCTATCAAAAACGTCTATACGCTATAAAGGTAGAGATAAGGTTTGCGTATACCTTGCCCTTTTACCAATGAATTTTGTGTACAATTATAATAATGTTAAATGACATTAATATGATCTCACCCAAATTAATAATTAGTTTAACTCAAAAGAGTTATTCCACAATAATTATCGTTTAAGAATTCAAGATTAAGTTAAAAGTTGACAATTATTTTGAATTAAACCATTATTAATATGAACGCACTAATAGACGTATAAAAGAGGTATAAACAACAATTATAATGAGATGGAGAGAGTATCATATACGACAAGTTTCTTTAATGAGTAAAAGTGTCAAAAACAACTTTTAAGTTTCTCATTTTTTAGTCTTACATCTTAAATAATTGAATTTGCGATCATCTTAGCTAAGCTATCACTAAATATTTATCAACAAACCTTGATTATCAATCGTTCACTTTATGGACGAGTACTACCACGAACGTCCAACTGTGCGTCACATCTCAACTATGTATTGTTTCCATTTTGATTTAAATTTTGGTGTTCAAGTAGAAAAATGGAATATATAATAGTTGAGATATGAAATTAAAAAAAAATACTTCAACAATTTAGGGGTGTTTTTTTGAATAGTACAAGAAACTAACGAAACGACACCGTCTTCATACTTCAAACCCTGAGCCTCTTCTTCATCTTCACTATTCTGCGAAAGCGTGGAGGGTTTTAGAGAGAGGAAAGAAAATGGGAAAAGCAGCGAAGGAACAATTGAATCGAGCTCTCAATGAGCATCTCAACACCATTCATGAAACTCTTCAGGTTTAATTTTGTTTTTGAAATTTTTCGCATTTTTGTACTATTATATTTGCATGATGTGCTTTATGAAAATTGAGTTTTTTTTCTCTTTTTTTTTTTTGGTTTTTGCAGGCATTGAATCAAACACCATCTTCATCTCTTGAAAAAGTCAGCTGGAAAGATGTTATTCAAATGGGTGAACAGCTTTATAAACAAGCCACTATGGGTCAGTGTTTTATCTATCTTTTGTTGTGTAGTTTTACTTCTGAAAGTTTCAATTTTTATACTTCATTTATCAGAAACTAGTTGTCATGTTTCACGTTTTGAGAGTTAACTCGACTGATGTTTGAAGCTAAATTGGATTAGATCAACTTGAATTTTTACAATTAGATATTCAAAATGACAGGAAAAGTACTACATGTTGGACTTTTGAAAAATAAATTTTAAAAATGTTGGTCAAAGTTCCAGTAGTGTGACTCTCGAGAAGCAGAACATGACAACTATTTTGAGATGGAAGGAGTACTTTATGTATGGCTTCTTTGTACTTATTTCTTGTCTTGCTGAAATGGGTTTGATTCTGTATGTATGTTTCTACACAATCCCTGATAGATTTATGGGTTTCTTTCTTTCTTTCTTTCTTCCTTTCTCTTGATATTTAGTTTCACCTCTTAAAGTTCCAATTTTTATACTTCATATAGGCCATATTTTTGCTTATATTCGGTTCTGCTGAAAATTGGGTTAATTTTGTAGTTCTATTTAAATTTTGTCTTTTTTGACAAATATAGCTAGTTATGCATATTATTAGTATATTTATAGGATGAAGGTTGCTATTGGAAGTTCTTTTTCCTCATTGAGCATTTGATACTCTCTTGTAATGTTGTGATGAGCTTTCTAACCTAAAATATCCTTTTGATTAATGATGATATCGTAGAGTGACGTTGAATCTTATTGAATATATTTTTGGGTGTGTACACAACAGAGATAGATGTTTGTAAGTTCAGAACTTTAGGCATAATGAACGAAACTGATTGAAACTAAGGTTTTAGAATAACACAGGATGAAAACGAATGCAATAAAATGCAGAGTAATTGATTAAGTTCTAAATGAGTGGTATTCTATTTATTTTATGGACAATAAAAAGGTAAATGTTGCACCAAAATTATACCCCAACTCCTTTCCTACTTGCTCTTATGATCCATTAAAATGAAGCGTCTCAAGGATATCAACCCAACAAGACATGTAGCAGATTTCGTATAGAATAGATCATGAGTCTTTACATGTTACCCGTCATTTATCATTCAAGAAAGCTACCAATCTCACAATGCGAGCTTTAAAGTTTACTTCAGAACCATTTCAACAAGAGCAAGTACATCTTCGCCCAAAGCCCCTATTAACTACCAGGAAGTAGTTTGATTTGATAGTGGTTTCTGAGCTTAAAGTGAGGTGAAGAACTAGGGGGGAAAAAAGAAGAGCAGAAACAAAAGAGGGAAAAAAAGACATCTTTGTTCTTACAGTTTTAGGCAGTAACAGTATCTGTTTGACTGATCCACATTAGAGAATCTTTTTCAGTCATCATCAATTTAATGTTGTCTATATATGTTTGATGGTGAAGTATAAGTACTGATATGTTGTAGGTAAGCTAGTAGAGACTATGCATAAGAGAGGAAGTAAATATAGATTTGATTATCAGATACCTATCCTAAAAGAAGTAAGGTACGACAAGGACGTGAAGTGATTAATCAGAAGTGTAAATATTGGTACCAGTGATGAATATATTCATTACCTCTCAAAATTTGAATTTTTTGAATCTTGTAAGATGAATGAGGCCAGCTGATGCTTTCTCAAAAGGATATTGATAGCAGCTGATGCATACGTATGTTACCATCCTTAAAAAAAAAGAAGGGAACCTAAAGATGTTAGAATTTTGAGAAATCAAGGGAAAATTTGCAAGATTGTCATTTCTTTAAAAAGAAAGCAGTCGGATTATATGTTTTTGCTTTGAAAACTGAGATAATTATAGCGCTTTTTGATCTTCGACTATGTATATGCAATTCCAAGTATCGATATCTAGAGGTCCACTGCGAAATATAAACAGAAGGAGCTGATTTATTTCTATACTTGTTATACTTATGAAAAATTGAACCTAGAAAACAGCTTTGTGTGACCCCGCGTTCTGTTCTATCATTTGTTTTTCTTTTGATTTTTTGGGAGTATTGGGAGTGGGGGTGGGGTGGGGGTTCCAATTGCTGACTAACCGGGAAAATCGTAATTCGTTAGTTTCAGGCATTTACCTACCAGATAGTGTTGGTAATTGACAATTACTTTTCATTCTGGTGCAGTTGGAATGCTCTGGACTGGAGAGGCTCCAGAGGTTAAAGCACTTGAGGAGAACATGGCTTCTTATTTTAATATGCTGCAAGGGCTCCTTTTGCTTTCCCACTCAAGTACAGTGGGCGCAGGACCTACCCTGTCTTCCTGCATTCACGCGTCCATTAAACAAGTTGTTGATAGCAGTTTCATGTTGATGAAAGAGTCCGTGTCTTCATATGGTTCTCTCTCTCTCTCTCTCTATCTATCTAAGCTGCAGTGTGAAACGTCTATTCTATTTTATTTTATCTTGCAAAATATAAAATGGCTGAAGGAAAAGAAAGAACCCCTTTGTTATCAAAAAAGAAAAGAAGAAAGAGGCCCTTTTTGCCAGTACGACCCCCCCTCCCCAAAAGAGAGAGAACTTCTAAAATGGCACAGAACTGACTAAAGAGGTAGATAGCACTGCATTTGCTAGGGTGTAAAAAGTCCTGATGAAAAACATATTCTCTACAACACTGTTTTCCTGTGGAATGGTGGGAAGGAGTGGCAAGGAGAGTTAGCGATGTCCCTGGTGCAGAACACAGTAGTTTAAACAGCAACGTTAAATATTAGCTTACAGGTTGAGTGTAGATCTATAGCTTTAAGGATGGAAGTTATTTCCTTTTTGTCAGCTTAAGATGTTCTCATCCAAAGTGTTATGTACTTCGAGTTTCTTACAAGTAACTAGCAATTATGGCTCCTACTGTACTAAATTTCATAGGGATAAGTTACTTTCCAATACAATTATCCTTGTAGATTTTTCACTCTCTCTGTTTCATTATAACAAAATAGGACTACAGAGACATGTTTGATACATCTAAGACCAACTATGTTTGCTGCCCAAAATGGACGTGCAGGATCTAACAACAAAAAACAGAAGTTATCAATCCCACAGTTGGTCGGCACTGTTTGGGAAGCTTGCTCTGCTCTTAAGAAGACCCCAGCCACAAATATTACTGCTATAGGTCGAGCAATGACGCAGGTTGCTGTTTCCATGAAGGATGTACTTCGTGAAATGAATGAACTGAAGCCAGCGTCATCTGATATCGGAGATGAATCTTCTGTTCAAGAGTCTGCCGAAGGAGAAAGCAAATCGCAGGATAGTGATGATTCATTTGCAGGTGATCTAGGCAATGATCTTTCTCCAGAGGAGATGAAAATTGCTCGTTTGACTACTGATGTGGTGTCTGCAATCCTTGTGGTGACTAAAGAACTTATTCGCTCCATTACAAGCTTGCTCAAGCAGGAAAGTTCTGCGGATATTGCTACTTTTGTACCCTCTCTAGAGACACTATTGAAACTTACTCAAGAAATTGGGCTGCAAATTGACGAACTTGGAGCTTCTCTATACCCCCCACAAGAAATTTCCACATTGAAGGCTGCTATAGAGAAGATATCGTGCACTACTGATGAAATATTGGTGGAGCTGGAAAAACTTAAAGGGTGTTCTGAAGATTTTGTTAAAGCATGCAATGGTTTGCGGAGCTCATTGAAACAACTGGAAGCTGAATTAGATCAGTCAGATGGAACAGATACTATGCCCAAGATAGAAAACCTCGTTATCACGTAATTTTAGTACAGGGGAAAGGAAGGGGAAGGAAAAATGGATGCTTTTGAATGAGCTTAGTTTTGTAGCTATGAGAATTGAGTAAGTTCTTACATTAATTTGAACATACTTTTTGGTTTTTGTGACTTTATGCCATTTAAATGAATATAGTTAGTAAGCCTGCAGCTTATTTGATACTACTGTCGAACTTCTCTGTAACAACCATCCTCTAATAAAGCAACATTTTATGAAAATTGCCATTTTTTTTTCTTAAAAGTGCCTTTTCATGTTATGTTACATTACATATTTTCATAACAGGATTTTGTAAAATCTCTGATATTTTGTTTTACCTTTTACTTCATTTCTGAAGCCAGAAAGAAAATATAATGCAAACCCATGATTACTTTCTTTCACATATTATTGAAAACATCCAATAAAATGACTTTGGGAATAGAGTGTTAGCTAAGCTCCTAATTATACACATTGGACAGTGACAATAGTAAATGATATTCAAAAAACAGATCATATATCCTCTAGTCAAATGTCCTTTATATGCTACATGAATCTTGGTACCCTATGCATGATCATATTCTACAAATACTTCTTGGTATATTGATGAAAAGAACATAAGCCCATTTGCTCATCGCCCAGAAAGCTTAACCATCCAAGCTCCACCCAAGTAAAGACCCAAAAGGGGGCCAGCTAGAAGAATTTGAGTAAGGGGATCAGTTGATGGTGTGAGCACTGCAGCAGCAACGACAGCACCTACCACCACATATCTCCAAATCGACAGCATTTGATCTCCCGACACAAGACCAGTTTGTCCCAGAAGCAGTTGAATGACAGGAACCTGTAAAGGAGATGCATTATAGAGTTGCCTATCGGATTAAAGCAATTTGGATATCATGAGGATGCTGATCAACTTCATACAGTAGTGTGAATTCAGGAATATTGTCACTAAAGATGGAGAACATGCTATAATCTTGACTGCTTCACTGCTAAACATCATCATTCTCGCGTTTCATTATTCATAACAGTGTGTTTGAGCTACTTTACGCACACCTCTATTCCACCGGGTACTTGTTACCTCTGACCAGCACATGCACCTCTGTCCATCAAAGCTTAGGTAGATGGGAAGAAATCGCCTAACATTTTCTCTCTCGACTGGATTTGAATTTTAAACCACGATTTTCACTTACTTCATTGACCACTAGGCCACACCATTTTTAATACTTGCTTATATTTCATCCAAAAACATTGTTCAATTATGGCCAAGGTGCTTTTAAGCAAGCATTAGTTGTAAGTCAAGTCAACCAAGAACACAAAAGTGAAGTATAGCCAAAGTTTTGAGAAGCTCTAGACTGAAAAACTAAATTTCCTCCCACTAAACTGTTTATCATCCAGCGTATTCTTACATACTCATGCAGGAAAGAAAATAGCACAAGCCAAACCTGGAAAGACAATCCTGTGCTGAACATGAGTACGAGCACAAATTCGAAGTATTGATCAATGGACCAAAAAGATTCCACAGCCCCGTCTGCATAATTAACAAAGAAATTCAAGGCTGCTGGAGTGAGAACCAAGTGTGAGAAAACAATGCCAGCATAGAAAAGCACAGAGGATCCAAGGACAATTGGTGCCAGGAATCTTCTCTCAGACATTGTTAAACCAGGAAGAACAAAGGCTATAATCTCGTAGAGAATCACAGGAGCTCCTAAGAGAAGGCCACTATATCCAGAAACCTACATCAAAAGTGTAAACAGTATAGTTACTAGACTGAACATGTCATAGTAGTATGAATTCCAATACTAAAGTTGATCCCAACAACACAAACATCATGTCGTCGTGACTAACTCTAACCTGAGGTTTGAACTTTTTTAGTTAATCAGTAGTTTCCTTGATATATGAATGAATATAGCTCATTAGCTTGTAAGCAACTATTTTAGGACAAGTCCATTGCACACAATTATAAACATATTTTTAGGCTAAGCGAATAATAAACACATATAGAGTTGAGAATCAGAAGATGCCAACTTAATACTTCAGTAATAGAAGATTAATGAGAGACGGAGAAAAAAAAGAGCACTTCACTAGAAACCCCGTGAGTTAAAGCATTCAATTAAACAAGTCTGTCCAGTTGGATTTCTTTTCAAACAGCACCAGCATTCATTTACTATTAGTACTAGTATGCCAACCAATGACATAAGAAATACCGTGTTCCACAACTTCCATTTCTGACATATTCGGCATAAGCTACCCGCATCCATTTATAGGTACATTAACTACTAATTGCATTTTAAAGTTAATAACTTGTCTGACTCATGTGATTTTGAAGATGAAAACATTGACATTGCAATAAAATGCACTCTGAGATAAGGGTTGGTTTAAGGCAAGTGGATTCAGAATTCCAGGTCTTGATTAGATTACTTGTTGGTTTCTTTAGATGTCAAGATGTGTGAAACGAGAACAATTGAATTGTTACAATCTATAAGGGGTAAGATACTAGTTATAAATGTTAATTATTTTGAGGTGGCACAAATAGAAATTATGATTCAACCAAAAGGAAGTACATAGTTCAGCATAATCAAAGATAAAAGCTAGATACCAGGCATAAAGAACAAAATTTTAACCTTAAAAATGACTTGAACACGGGAAATCTCCACCTAGTTAACGAAATTAAGTTCATTGTAGTTAAATGGCTACACGAATGAGTGGCGAAGGAGATTTAACTAAAGATGCATTCTTACCTTTAAAGTAGTGAAAAAGAACTCTCCTGGACCTAGTTGCAAAAATCGAACACCTTGTGCTAGAACAGGGGCTTCAAGGATCAAGATAAGTTCTTTTGAGAAGGCAAAACATCCCACTATAGCAGCACCGACGGCCAAAACAGACACAAAGAGTCTCTGACGCAACTCCTCCAAATGATCAAATAGAGTCATTTCTTTATCATCTGGCAGAAGCTCTTTACTAGGGTAAAGGAAATCATAAACAACACTGCGTTCACCACCCGATTCATCATTCTTAAATACACTCTCGCTTGAGCCATCACCAACATCTGAATTTAAAAAATAAATGCATTATTAGAACCTTATTGATCCAAAATTGCAATATTATAATATAAATACATGATTTTCTTTTGCCATCATGGACGAACACCAATATGGCACAAAGAAAAGGAGAATAAAAGAAAAGAACAATTTTACGTACAAAAAATATGCTGTTCTGGAGACTTGCATCATACAAGTATTGAATAGTGCAAAGACGACCGTACGCTCACAAAATAAGCAAAGTACGTATAAGAAAGGGAACTAGTAAACTAACAATTTTGTGCAGATTCTTTCATGAAAAGGAGAACGTGAAGTAGTTTTCAGCAGATATTACAGTTCAATTTGCTCTTTGGTTGCCTCTATGCAACATTCTCACTTTGGCACAGCAATAACAATTTGCTCTTGCCAAAATGCATTAACATGCATATATACATGTGACTCCCTACATCTCAATTTATGTGTCATTATTTGAATTGGCACAAAATTTAAGAAGAAAAGGAAGACTTTTGAAGCTTGTGACTTGGACAAATGCCTCTTTTAGCCTTCTGGTTTGACACAACTGACGTAGATGAAGCAGAAACCTTGTTAGGCTTCCTTGTCTCATTACAACGACTGAAATGAATTGAACTTTTGCAAACTGTAACTACACCCTCCCAGCACTTTCTTTATGCTCGGAAGTAATACATATAATACAACCCTTATCAAAAAAGAACGGACGAAATTTTCAATAGACACAAAATAAATTAAAGGGTTTAAGGTTAATAAAGTTAACAAGGAAGTAGTGGAAATCTCCATATATATGCAAATGACACCTTGGAGTTACATGACATGCAAAAGCTCTAGTTTAAATTTCCTCAAAGCTAGCTCCTCTAATACAACTTATAAGTTGCACCTAAAAATCACAGATAGCTACTGAAATGATAGATAGGATAACAACTACCTAACAAATACAAGCATATGCCAAATTCTACTTTTGCTCATAATACCCCAAAAACTAGATCTCTCCGAATCACCAAGTCTTATCAATCATAGCAACCCTCTCTATGATACATATGGATAATTAGACATAGCAATGGGCAATCAGAAAACAGGCCCTTTCAAAATATTAAACATAATCAGCTAAAGGACCACCTAATTAACTATTACACCTTTATACAAAATATCCATATCAGAAACTCAAGAAAACCATCAAGAAAGAAACATAGCTAGCTAAAGGAACAACCCAATTAACAGTTACACCTTTTATACAAAATAGCCATATCAGAAAACTCGAGAAATCATCAAAAGTTCAATATTTTACACAATAAATCATAAAACAAGCCCTTTCAGAACACTTGCAGCTAATAAAGAAACATAATTAGCTAAAAGAACAACCAGTTAACTGTTACACTTTTGTACCAAATACCACATCAGAAACCCAAGAAAGCCAGCAACTACGAAACATAATTAGCTAAAGGACCAACCCCATTAACTATTAGACTCTATACCAAATACCCATATCAGAAAATTCAAAAAAACAATTAAAAGCTCAATCTTTTTACACAATAATCATCTGGGTATTTCTCTTTTATGTGTATTTCTTACCAGGTCTATCTTCAACAGCTGACCCAAGACTACTAGCATTTGCTCCACTAATTTCTCTCTGTTTCTCTACTGAATCTTCAACAGCAGAACAAACAAGTCTACTGAACTTTTTGATGTATTTTCTGCTAGAAAAATTGGATTTTGGCCTTGTTGGATTGATATTTAGAGAAGTTCTTGAATTTAAACATTTGAAACAGTGAGTTTGAGTTAGGTGAAGATTTGAGATGAGAGCACTTGAACTTCCCATCTCTTTTCTTTCTTTTTTCTCTTTGATTTGGTTTTGTTTTGTGGTGATATTCTTCAGAAGAAAATGGTGTCTGAATTTGGCTTGAGGGGATGATTGGTCCTTACTGGTCTTTGCCAAAAGATATCTTCAGATCTTTGTATAACCTAAATGTAAAAAAGTTAAGAATTTTTAAGAAAAGTCTTAATTATTAATATAATAATAAAACATTTAAAGAAAGAACAGATAATTTTCTATCCTTATTTGTTACATAAAAAATTATTTCAATTAAAAGAAAATAGTCAAAATTTCAATACAATGTATGAGGAATTAATTTTGTACTAATACTTATTTGCATAAGGTGTAAAAGCACATGTAAATAGTTGGATTTGCTCTCGTCGTAGTTTAATGAGAATGAATAAGAGGCTCGTGCGATTGACGTGAGGGGCAGAGATGACTATATTTCTAGGAGGGAACTACGGGTGACTATGAATCACATGTATTTTTTAAATTTTCATTCTTAAATTATTAAGAATGTGAGTTTTATATATAAGTTATTAATAATTATTTTGAAAAATACACTTCTCTCTTTTATTATACTTTCTTAATAATATATGTATTTATATGATCTATTTTATTTTTAAAAATTATCACATAACACTTCATATGGACATAACATTGTACTTTGATTTATTTAAAATGTAGCATCATAATCATAATATTATACAAGAAAAATATCTACAAGACTATTTTTTCAAAATATTATTCTTTTTTATAATATAGGCTTAAATCTAATGTTTGCTCATGTATTTCTCAACTTACCCCCTCACCTACCCACGCCCTTTCACTTTGTTGTTAGGACATCGTCTTTTTATGTTGAAAACACGAGTTCAATTCGCATAAGGGATAGATACTCTTTCACAACTATTTTCATTTAGAGCTCATTACTGAGGGATATCTCGCTATCTAACTGGAACGGATGGTCGGAGAGAGATCAGAATTCGCACACGGCGCGTTGTAGCCCAAAACCTCCTTGAGCAACAGGCCTTCTCTTCTCAAAATAGGCCCAGGCCCAATACAAGGGACATCTCCAGCCACTCCACTAAAGCTCCTTCACTGTCAGTCCTCTCTTTCCCGCCAAATTTTCTTCACCATTTTTCTCTCCCAAAATTCCTCTGTGAAATTCCAGCAAAATGGGTGTTGAAAATCCAGCAGAACAAGCTCAGGTTCTGCTCAGAACAAGGCTTTGCGATCCCAATTTTATTTTCACCATTTTTTCTGATTCCCCAGATAGCAATTACAGGTAAGAAATAAATTCCTATATTTGTCCTCATTTTTCAAGATTCGCTTCCCAAATGGAATGTTATTTCCTTTTTTCTAACCCCACATGGCCAAAGCAGTTTTCGGCAATGTGGGGGTGTCGAGAGAGGTAGAGGCAGGCCGAATAAGTATAGGGGAAGTTGTTAGACATGAAATGTTATATCTTGAGCTTATCGAGTACATTGAGTTTTAGGATAGAAGTTTAGTTAGTTGAGCATGGGGGATAAGCTTGGTGGTCATGCTTGGACTTTGCTTCTTACATTAATATTAGCACTAGTCTTGTAATTTCTTGTTCTTTGATTTTGGCTGTCACCGGTGATTTTCGTGCTCTGATTATTGATTATTTCATTGTTTTTAGTGTTCCTTCTTCTGATTGTTGTGTAATACTCTCCATTTCACATTATTTCGTTGTTGTTGTTGCTCCCATATTTGTATCCCCTTTTCCAAACTGTTTGGCATGCTTTATGTAAGCCAATGGTCTATCAGAAGCAGCCTTTCTATCTCATATGGCAAAGGTAAGGTCTACGTATACTCTACCCTCCTCAAACTTCACTTGTTGGATCAGTATGTTGTTGTTGTTTGGCAGCTTCACCACTTTCTATGATTCCCCAGGTAGCAACTACATGTAAAAAAGAAATTACAAAAGGACTTCCATTTATTTCATGATCTCCACTCCAATTTGAATGTTGTGTCATTTTCTTGTAACCCAAAGTAGTTTTTAGAGAATTTCTCGATGGCCCTTTACGTGTAACTGTGTTTAGCTATTATTTTTTTTCAGCAAATTGAAGTATATAATTTCAAGTTCAGTAACCGAAGCTTGTAACAACTCAGCTCTACTTCTTGGCCCTCGTGGCTGTGGAAAAGTTGCGGTCAGTTAGAGTTTTATTTGTTTTATTTTGTTGAGCTTTCGCACAAATTCAAGTTTTCCTTGCCTTCCTCTTGTTTTCATATTTTTGTCTTCTCATTTCATTACTGGGATTCTTAAGTAAACTTGATTGGTGATTGATTTGTAATTTATTGTTTATGCCAGACTTTAGAGATGGTTATCAAGGATTTACTGCAAGAATATCCCGACATGATCTGTGTGGTATTGGTTTAGTATTTGATTTGGCAGTGACATATTTCTGCATAAAAATAAATATCACTAATTTATTGACCGCAAATGCTGTGTCGTTTACAGATAAAACTGAATGGACTCTTACACAGTGAGGACAATTGTGCTTTGAAGGTTGGAATTCAATTTCGCTATAGGAGTTTATACTTATGATGCAGTGTGGATTCATATGACGGCTGGCACTTTTCTTTAATATCTAAAGCATTTATGCCTTTTCATATGTTCTAACCTAGATCCAAGCAGTTAATTAACGTATCATGTTATTCATACTTATCCACTTTCAAGAGACAATTTGCTATGACTTAATGATTTTTCACTGAACCATCCGGCATTAGGAAAATCATGATGGCTTGTGTTATCATCTTAGAAAGAAAGAAATCAACTAGAGAAATACTACAAGACTTTTGGTTCACCCATGTAGTTCTGGGATCTTTTTGTAGGTTCCTTACTTTTTGATATACTTCTTGCATACGGCTGACTTTGGCCTTATGATTTTATGAAATAAAACTGTTTACCTGATAAAAAAGATTTTTTGAATTTTTCAATTTCAAAGCAGAATAGTAGCCGTCAGGGCTTAAGTTCAAGTAGCAAAGGTTGAGAGAGTTGACTTAGGTCACAAGTTCGAGCTCTGCATCATGCAAACTAAACTTGGTATTCTAGTGGTGAAGGATAGAGGGGTAGGCCCATTATCCCTGAGTTTTGAAGTTTGTAATTGATACAAAGGGTTGGCCCAGACAGATTTCTCTATCATCAAAAACAAAACAATTTATAGCAGAATATTCGAGCGGAGTGCAGATGGCAGAGTTTATAGGACAACTAGTTAGAAGGTTCCAATTGAAACGGTCAGCCATTAAGAAGACAGAAAGACCACGGACAATTGAAACTTTTGTGTTAAAACTAACATTTCCTTTGCTTTTCTTATAGATTGTAATCTAGGAACTGATTAAGCAAGAGTTCACTTTCCAATAGGATGTGTAGGGTATGTTCATATAATCAAAATATTCAAATATAAATGCACTTAATACCAGATTTACATGCATCTTCTTCTACTTTTGATTCTAACTATTTTATCTTGCTTGGAAAAGTTAAAACATGTGCCTCTTCACACAACGGATGTTATGTCTTGGTTCTTGTTAAATATCTATCCATGATGTCGTCCTTGACCTCAGTATCCTTTGTTTGATATTGTTACTTTATCTTGCAGGAGATAGCAAGGCAATTATGTATAGAAAATCAATTGGTTTTCTCTAAGATGGTACTGTGTCTATTCTGGTTATGATTTTCATTTTACATTTTAACCGAAGGCATCAAACAGTCATCATTATTTTCCTTCAACAGGCATCATTTGACGATAATACCCAGTTTGTGTTGGCCATGTTAAGGTGAGTCTATAACTCGAAGTGGCTTATAATTTTATTCTTTGCATCATTGCCAACGTATCACAAAAAGAGGAGACTCTTTCCTTAATGTCTGGAATGTTTGAATTATATGATCTTCACAGAGAACATTTACTCGTTTTTTGTTGTCCTGGTGCATGTGCTTACTATAATTTCTGGTCAGGGAATGTGGATTGGCACATAAAACCATTATCTTTGTGTTGGATGAATTCGACCTTTTTACACAGGTAAAATTCTCATATACAGTACAAAGAAAAAAATATGGAATGTTAGGTTTTCAGGGTTGGATGTATCTGCAATTTGCAGGGTAAACAACGATTACTCTATAGCTTGCTAGATGCAATGCAGTCTGTAACTTCGCAAGCTGTGGTCATTGGTGTGAGTTGCAGATTGGTATGTTCCTTAGTATCATCTTTAGAGTTGTCTCGTGTTCTATTTCTCTCTATGAACTATGCATTCCTTAGCATCATTATGTCCAGAATGTTTTAGTATTTGTGATTTGAAAATCAAATGAGCATGCTCGTTTTGAGTTGCTTATGAACAAGATTAACTACAGGAGATTCCCTAATTCCTGAGATAGTTGTCTTGTCATTAATTCACATTGACTGCATATAGCAAGCTACATTGGAGAAGCTGAAAGTTGTGTTGTGCAGGATGCTGATCAACTCTTAGAGAAGAGAGTACGATCTCGTTTCTCGCATAGAAAGCTGTTGTTTCTACCCCCTTCGCAAGAAGACTTGCAAAAGTAACTTCTCATTGCATGCTCCGATTTACTGCCTGCAAGAAATTTTATCTATACTGACGATCTGTATATCAGAATTTTGCAGCACGCTTTACTGCTGCCAACAGAGTCTAGCCTTCCTCCCCAATATGTAGCTGCTTATAACAAAAAGCTTCTTGTATCCTTTTCGCTCATTACTCTGTACTTTGTCAATGAACGAGTAAAAGTGAAATGATCCCAGAGGACCACGAAAGTTGAAAAGAGAGTGAGTGAGAAGAATCAACAAGAATAATTAGAGTGAGGCTCAACAACAACAACAACAACATACCCAGTCGAAATCCCACAAGTGGGGTCTGGGGAGGCTCAGAAAAGCTCAATTAAGCATAGAGTAGTATCCTTGCATCCAAGGTTGTGACTTAATGGTCTATGAAGCGGGTTCAAATTCGAGCGGAGGCAAAAATACTAGGTTATTTCTTCCTGTACGTCTGAGCCTTGGTGGATAGAATTATTTGGTACTTTTGTTAGTGGGAAGTAGCAGGTGGCCATGGAATTAGTTGGGGTGTGCCCAATCTGGCCCGTACACCACAATTATATTTTAAAAAGGATACTGACAATGGTAACTGCTCATTTGTGCTAAGCCTGAATGTGGTTCTCCAAATACTTGTCTCTCTTGTCAACCAAGGTTTAAAATAGTTTGTTTCCTTTTGGAAACCTCTCTTTTTGGGTATACAATAAACAAGCACCAAAGTTTCTATAATTTGACGAATTGTGATCAGTTTTTTGCTACCGAATATCAAGTTATCCTTAAGATCTACTAGAATACTTTGTCGGATGACAAATTCAAAGACATCATTGAATCATTATACAATGCTGATTCAACTTTTAACAATTTCTTGAGATTTCTGTAAGTACCTATCCTAGAATTTCCTAATTGATGCATTCAAGTCGCTGTATCAGACATCTATTCATTTATTTTTTATGTCAGAACTCCTCATATGGTAATTTCCATTAGGTTTGCTTCTGTGTGCCGTATGGATACAAAATCTGGATTTTTATCACTTGATAACTTTAAAACAGCAGTATCAAGTATTCAACGGCAACCCAAGTTGGAAGCCTTGCAAGGTATGACATATTGTGTTTCTTCTTCTCTTTTTCGACAAAATAGTCTTTAGACATTGTGACCAATGTTGTCAAAGGCGCACGTAATACCTAATCCTTGAAATGATGTGCAAAACATGTTGAGCCCTTCACCTTGCATAGCAGGCACTTCAGGGTCTCCATCAAGTCTCTAATGCACACTTTTCCTTCCAATGAGCGTAATCCTGAAGAGCGATGTTGAACAATTAATATTTCACTTAATCGTAATAATTCAAGTTCTTTGTCCATATATTTGTTATTCCTTCTTATAATTATGTCGTGATGTGCAGAACATATGATGCAAGTTGTTCTTCGTTTATGCCTTTCTTCACTAAAACCAGCACTTCATTTGCACTTAAACCCCAACTGACTAGAGAGATTTTCGGAGATACGGTGTGAGTCACTCACAAACCATTTTATATATGGTGTGAGGCACTCACAGTGGTGGATATCCTCCACAATTAGGCCACCACCAAGATGAATCAAACTGAAAACAACACGATTTTTAATTTGTTGATGCAGATTGCTCCATTTTAGAGCTATATATACTTGTTTGCTTGAGGAGGTTGGAAGTCCAAGAGCAAGAGACGACTAACTTCAATTCAGTAATGAAAGGTTTGACTCCTACATGATCTCTTCTTCTGTTAATAGTGTGAATCCTGTGTGACTGACCATATTATCCTGCCTTTCAGAGTATAAAGCCGTACATGATTCATTCCAAACAGCAGATTATTATGCACGGAATGTATGCCTCCGGGTGTGTATACACTTAAAACACATATTATCCGTCTAACATTCAACTTTGGATCTTTAGAGTTATACTGACAAATATTATGTCCTTTCAGGCATTTGAACATCTTTTACAACGCCAATTGATCTCCTTTGTTGACAACAGAGGGCACAGCCAATCTATTGAGTTTCGTCCGGTGAGGCTTTTGATCTCATCACATGAACTACACCAGGGACTGAAATCATACCGTTCCTGTCCAGTAAGTTACTTTCAGGAATAACTATATTCTTTTAGTCTGAAATATATATTCGGGTGGTTGCGGGTACAGTATCATAGTAGTAATAAACACAGCCGAGGGTCTATCGGAAACCAACTCTTATCATACAAAGGTTGGGGTAAAGTTTGTGTACATCTTACACTGCGTAAGTTGATAGCAATAAACACATTTTTCAGTCAATAAGCAGAGAAATTATCTAGTATTGCATAAATCTTGTACAAATTGAAATGCAAATGCATAAGAAAGACCTATTGGTTCCTGGCTTGCAGCGGCGGAGTTAGAAGGTTATGACCTGTTCAGTTGAACTCAATAGCTTTAGTCCAAGCTCTACATGAATTTGTATTAAGCAATCCACTAAATATGTACGAAAGTTAAATTCAAAACTCAAGTCAATAACACTTTGATGGTCACTATCCTAGAATTTAGAACTAATAAAATTCAAATTTTGGTTCCGCCTCACTAGCTTGTTGATTAAAACATTGAGTTTCAATACTAATTAGCTTTTGCTCATTTGCAGGCAATTCTTCACAAACTACTTGACCGTGGAGTATGAAGTCAAAGCTCCATATGTTATACGTTTATTTTAGCTAAGCTTTTGTAAAATTAGAGTAATTTTAACGTAAAAGAATTATACAATTTCCATATTATGCCACATTTTTCTCCTTTCAAATTTTAATATAGCAATGTTTGTTGCCCATCTTTCTCTTTTCTTTTTCAATGTCATTTTTCTTCATTCTTTTTTGGTAATATTGTTAGTAACATTATACTCCCTTTGTTCATCTTTATTTGTCCCCTGTACTAATTTGGAATGTTTTTGTCCACTAATGCTACATGACAACTAAAATTAGTCAAATCTACTTATTATGTTTATTATTGATAACAAATTATACTAACCAAAATGCTCATTTAAATAAATTATGGTTAAAGAGTATAATCAAAATAGTAATTAGTAGCTATTTGTGAAAAAGCCTCAATTAAAAAACCAACACAAAATAGGGACAAATATGCAAATGGGCCAATAATCATAATAACATGTATAGCCCAAGTGGGAATGTTTGGGTTGGGCTGAGATAGCCCATTTTGATACATTTATTGAAATTGTATCTGAATATTCCTCGATCAAGTCCTAATTAGAAATATTGAACTTCCCCTAAAAAAAATGAAAACAAATATTCAGTGAGAGTAAGTTTGTAGCCAAGTTTTGATGCATATAAGTTACTCGATACTTGTATAAATGAAACATACTGTGTATATATATGATGAATTAGTTGATCCATATACAATTGAATATAGCTATCTAATATCCATATTAGTGAAAGATGACAATAAAAAGAAGAGAACAAAAAATGGTTGAATCTAAGGATACTTAACGAATAGGCTGGTTTAAAATTGGATTGGACTGGCCCATGCAAAAGGAGAAAGATTGGACTGGGATATATAATAAATCGGACTCTATAGGTCCATCTGATTGTCCATAGATTTAGATCGATAAACCCATCAAATCAATTAGCCGAATAAACAAACCGGCTTGATTCAATGATAACTTCTTTAAATTTATATATTCGTTAAGTAATAAATACTTGCAAAAACGTAAATTTTCATTAAGTCAAAAATATTTTAATAAAAACTAAATCCATCTAATCCGATAAAAATCAGCCTCGTAAGGACCTAAATAAACCTAAATCAACCCAATTCGATTGAAATCGAGCTTTTTATCCCAATAATCAATCCATACCCCAGATCGATCTGGTCCGACTAAATAGAATTTTTCCTAAATCATATGGTTTGATCCGACCCGACCCATTAACACCTTCAAGTCCGACCCACATTTTGCTGCCAAGAAACGGTCCGGGGCTCCGGTCTAGAGATGCAAAATTCTCCAGTAAACACGCAGCTGCCTTCTCCGCCGCTCGCTTTTTCTTTCTTCTTCTGATGTGCGTACAGTTGCCTACAAAATCCAATTACCCATTTTAGGTAACTACGCCGTCAGCTTCAAGGTACCAATTTTCTCATCAATTATACCCAAAACCCATTTTCTGATTTTTCCCCATTTTCTTCTTCTCTCACATTCATGTATTGCATGTACTATTTCTCTTCTAAGAATGACCCTTTATGTTAGAGCTTCTAAATTGATCATACCCAAATCAAATCTCAATCATTTCAGCTTTTTCGTGCTTAAAAGATTAATCTTTTATTCATCTTTACATCAATTTCAGTGCCCATCTGATATAAAAATCAGTAATATTACAAGGAATGGTAACGTTAATGGAATGCGGGAAACCCCTTTTTCAGATTCCGATATTCAGAGATTAATTTTGAATAAGATTGAAGAAAGGGGTTGGGTTAGTGCGGAGGAATTTTGGGTTGTTCCAGATTGTTTTCATTCTTTAATTTATGATTCTGATTTGTTGGTTAAGATTCTTAACTCAATTCGTTGTCGTCCGAGGGTTGCATTGAGATTGTTCAGGTGGGCTGAAGGGCAAAAGGGGTTTAAGTATTCAGAGTTTTCGTTTTGTACTATTCTTGATATTTTGATACAGAATGGTTGGGTAAAGTCTGCTTATTGGGTGGTAGAAAGGGTGATTAGTAGTAATATGCATAAAGTTGTAGATGTACTGGTTGATGGGTATTTGAATTTGAAGGTTTCTATTGAGATACTTAATCTTTTTCTGAGAATATACACGAAGAACGCAAATGTGGAGCAGTACTTGTTAGTTTTCGAGAAGATGCTGAGAAATGAGATGTTGCCTGATGTGAAGAACTGTAATAGGATTCTGAGGAACTTAAGGGATAATAATTTAGTTTCCAAGGCGAGAGAAGTGTATAGAATGATGGGTGAGTTTGGGATAAAGTCTACTATTGTTACTTATAATACAATGTTGGATTCGTTTTGTAGGGAAGGTGAAGTACAACAGGCTTTGGATCTTTTATCAGAAATGCAGAGAAGGGAGTGCTATCCTGATGATGTTACATACAATATTTTGATTAATGGGTTATCAAAAAAAGGGGAATTTAATCATGCTAGAGGTTTGATTGGAGAGATGTTGAATAAAGGACTGAAAGTTTCAGCTCATACATATAATCCTTTAATTTATGGTTACTGTGTTAAGGGAATGGTTGTAGAGGCATTGAGTCTTAGGGAAGAGATGGAAGGAAGAGGAGCTTCACCTACTGTATCAACTTATAATACATTTATTTATGCTCTTTGCCGGCAGGGGCAAGCTAGTGAAGCAAGGCACTGGTTTTCTGTCATGTTGAAGAAGAATTTGGTGCCGGACATAATATCCTACAACACTTTGATTTATGGATATTGTCGGTTGGGGGATATTAATGAGGCCTTTTCTTTATTATATGATTTGAGGAGCAGGGATCTTGTTTCTACAGTGATTACCTATAATACAATTATGGGTGGACTCTGTAGAATAGGTAATTTAGAGGATGCTAAGCAGCTGAAAGATGAAATGATGAGACACGGTATCTCTCCTGATGTATATACTTACACTATTCTGGTTCATGGTTTCTGCAAGGCAGGAAATTTACCAATGGCAGAAGAACTATTTGATGAGATGTTACAGAGGGGTTTGGAGCCTGACTGCGTTGCTTATACAACTCAAATAGCAGGGGTAATGAGCTTGGGTGACATATTGAATGCATGCAAACTACAAGAGGAAATGTCAACAAAGGGATTCCCACCAAATACAATAATATACAATGTATTTGTCGATGGAATTGCGAAGCTGGGTAAACTAGAAGAAGCAACCGAGTTGTTACAGAAGATGGTTGGGGATGGCCTTATTCCTGACCACGTAACATATACCAGTATAATTCATGCCTACCTCGAATTTGGGAACCTAAAGAAAGCCAGAGAGTTGTTTAATGAGATGATAAGCAAAGACATATCTCCAACAGTTGTAACATACACAGTGCTGATTCATGCGCATGCTGGTAAAGGGAGGCTTGAACTTGCACATATGTATTTTTCAGAGATGCAACAGAAGAGCATTCTGCCAAATGTTATTACCTACAATGCGCTGATAAATGGCCTTTGCAAGTGCAGAAGAATAAACGAGGCTTACAGTTACTTAGCTGAGATGAAAGCAAGGGAAATTATCCCTAATAAATATACCTACACTATTTTGATAAATGAGAACTGTGATTTGGGTAACTGGCAAGAGGTTTTGAGACTGTTCAAAGAAATGTTGGATAATGGAATCCAACCTGATTCTTTTACATACAGTGCGATGTTGAAAAATCTCGGCACAGATTATAAATCACTTGCCATAGAATACCTTGACTTTATACTTTTGGACGATGAACATGATGAAGGCACTGCTGGAGCAAAGAGTTGAAAATCCCTGAATAGCCATTGGTATTCTTGGATGATTAGCTTTCAGTTCTTGATCTTTGTTCTAAAGGCATCACACCATGAGCTTGTCGGTAATAGCTGCTGGTATGTAGCTGATATGTGATCATAACTGGCTAATTATTTTTCATCATTGTTCCCCATCATGCATTTACAACTTTAATATGCCTTCTATTAGGTGGAGCAGATAGAGCCTGTCATGGTTCACTTTGGATATGGACCTACGTCCTGTATTTGGTGTAAGATTGCTGAACCTATTTTGCCTTTCTCTTCAAATTATGCATGGGCTCTGAATAAAATTTTCCCTCTGTTTCCTTTCCTAGAATTTTGATGCAATTTCACATGCATACAAGCCTAATAATTGCTACATTTCATGGATGAGTATCTGCTCTTCAACATTCTTTCGAAGAAAATTAAAATAATGATGCTAGATATTGGAGGCTAATAATATCAGTTTTTCTTGTTAAATTCACCTCAAGTTTGTTTCCCTTTGCAGGGCAAACACAAAAAGTCTATGCAGTCTACCAGACTACACAAAACTCTATTGCAGGTCAGTGGTATTTTATTTTAGTTGAGGGTCTCTAATTATATAAAGTTTCCATTTGGGGTGCAGGGTTCCTTGCATTGTGGTCAGTTATTGGTGTATCTTTTTGTTTAACAATTCTAGTTTTGGAAACACTAGGATATCTGGTAGGACTTGTAAAAGTAATACAGTCGATTAGGTAGCATCTACCCATGATCAGCTTACCAATTTTCTGGTTAACTAGAACCAGTTTATTAGCTTCAGGTCAACATTGATGCTGTCTATTCAGAGCAGAAAACTGGAATTGACATGCAAAGTCTTGGTGCTCCTGGGATACTTCAAAATTTTCGTCCCCATCCGAGCTGCTCAGAGGTGTGTGGGAGCGCTTTACGTTTCTTCTGTCTCCTCTGAACCCGTGGACATCCTCAAGAATGTGGTGACGTGCATATTCTTGAAAACTTACTTTCGGTACTTGAATTTGTTTTCCCCGTCATTTAGTGAAATATGAGAAACTCTTTCCTGTATTCTAATATATTTAAGGTTAATTTCCTGTTTAGTTATAGTGCTACCATGTATCTTTTGAGACCTATCTGGCCAGATATTGACGACTTTTCAGTTTAGTGGCACGCGGAGCTATTGTTCCTGAATATTTCTATCTAAATCTAAGCAGTAAAGCAACGACTGATGCATATGCTGGAAGTCACTGGTGGATAAATGGTCGTTGAAGATGGTGCTACTCTGGTTGGATCTGCCATACAAACTCAATCCTTTAAAGCATGCTAACAGGTACTTACTGAAGTTATTTAAAGTCTAAGTTCTGCATTATAGTTTCACCCTTTTCATGGAGTGTATCGGACTGTTGGTTTACATGCATCCCACTTGGTATTTTTACCTTTTCAAAAGAAGAATGTTACCCACTAGTTGGTGCTACTATACGTGCCTTCTGAGTAAACTACTTCTATAGGGATATGTTTTTAACTGCTGATAAATGCTAAACTTAAATCCATTCACCTATAATGGTGGGAGCTGCTGTCTAAAATTTAATTTCTATAGGATATGTTTTTACTCTGTTTTTTTTTCTTATTTTCATATGTTTCCTGTTGACCAAACTAAGTACGCGTGTCCTCCACTACTTTAGCAGTTATTGATTATTCTTGAATATTAATCCCAATTTAGCGTTTAGTTTCAAAGATGTGCAAGCTGTCATGGCACTTTGAGCCATATAATGGAGCTGTGGAAAAAAGTGATAGTGCATGAACTTAGGGACTCTGGATGAGTAACATGTCCAGTTTAGATTAATGCCTGGTAGATCAACAATAGAGGCTATATCCTTGCTAAGAATTCAGGAAATTTATCACTATAGGAAGAGAGATTTACACTGTTTTTTTTGTACCAAGAAATATCCTTTGGTGGTTGTTGAAGATAGGAGTTCATATATTTATAAATGTCATAAATGATATGTTTGATGGAGCAATCGCTGGTTTCAGAACAATAGTAGGGGACACAGAAGTTCCTGTAATAGTGGGTTTGCACCAAAGACCAATATTGAACCCACGCACGTGTGCTCTAATTTTGGATGAACTAACATAATACAAGATGAGGTTCCATGATGTATACTATTTGTTGAGGGCTCCTGTGCTAATTGTCGAAACTAATGAGGGTGTCAAAAAAGAAAGCTTGAATAATAGATGTGCACTCTAGGGAGGAAACTGGTATAACGGCTTTGCGTTATGTGTCCGTTTAGAGCACAGACCCTGATGTCAACACTGTTTTTTGTGTAACAGATACCAGGATAATTATGTTCCATGTGTCGTGCCCGATATGCAAATGGGCAAATGCAAGTTCTGAGTTGTAGATCAGGAGCAGAGAGACAAAAAGAAAAAAAAACAATGGTTATTTCCTATCCGCCTAACCCATGGTGAGAAGAGTTACCGATAGCTTGCTGGTGACAGGTCGGTGGAATAGTTGAGGTGCGCAAGCTGGCCCAGACACCAGTTCTTTCAAGAGAAATTCACCAAAAGCAATACATTTGCGAGTTAGGACTTTCCTTGAATGGTGGATGTCGATGAGTGTGCAACACTATATAAAGTCGCGACACAAAATGTGAACTTCAGAATAATTCTGGAGGCTTGCAGCTTGGCCAATTTGCTTAAAGAAGGCTGCAAGAGTTGGAAGTTTTTGTTCTCCAAGTTTTCATTTAACCAAATCACAATTTTTTCTGTGTTTGTTAATTCTTGTAATTGTATTTGTTTTACCTGCTCAAAAGAGCTAAAGTTGAAATGTATTTGTCATTTGAATAAACTACATGAATAATACCAGCTGTTGATTGAAAAGTAAGTAGCAAATTATGGAATCTATCATTTTATTGTTTTGTACCAAGTAATGAACTAATGCATCCACTTTCTTCTTCTTGTTGAAAATGCCAGTCAAATTTGTCACAAGATTCATAGCTTGTGAAATGTACTATTTAAGGACACCACACATTTTGAAACATCCAATTTTATAACTAGTCAAGTTAATGAATTTCAAACACCTGAATGTCATTGAACCTATCAATTTGACACACCAACTATCCTTATGGTCAAAGCTTGGTATCCAAATAAATGGCAATTCCTTTTCTTGTTTTCTATGAACCACATTGTTCAA
The DNA here is from genome assembly GCA_011800125.2 of Solanum clarkiae. NCBI lineage: Eukaryota > Viridiplantae > Streptophyta > Magnoliopsida > Solanales > Solanaceae > Solanum > Solanum clarkiae. The sequence goes on from JAABOM020000092.1 coordinate 3,969,880, forward strand.
ACTCTAAGTTAACAAAGGGAAGAATATTGAGGAAATTGAAGCAAAGACAAAAACCTTTTAACTAGGAAATTCAGACCATCCCTTTATAACTAAAGTTTAAAAAAAGAGAATGAAAATTACTCCCTGCGTCTCAAATTATCTGTCGTGATTTTTAAAAATAATTATGACTTATCTTTTTTGAAATTTAAATACGAATTTTCTCATTTTACCCGTAGTAATCATTGTTCTTGAAGATTACAAACACCTCAATTATACGTGATATACAATGAAGGATAAAATAGTTAAAATGTCTTTTAAATTAATACTTTTTAATAAACATGTAAAAGAGAATTACGACAAATAATTTGAGACGGAGAGAATGAAAAACTAGAGATATATTCCCACTATTTTTCTTCTTTTCTTTTCCCCTCTTTTAGGGATGACAATGGGACGGGAAAATACTTAAACAAGGCGGGGAAGAGCAAAATTTATAGTTTCGGCATTGACAATATGAGTAAATTCTATGTCTATATCAAATTAATAAATATATACCAAGTATTTTGCACATAGTTTTCTAGTACTCATAATTAATTAATATTTATTATCACCTGATTAAATTACCGAATTATAATAAGTCCATATAATTTAATATAAATATCAATTTCACAATGCATACTCAAATATAAATAATCATATATACACATATATATATTTTAATTATATAGCATCCAAAATTCATTTATTCAACTAATTTTAACACATAATAAATGCTCTTTTAAAAAAGTTTTGATTTTGTTTTTTTTTATAATTTTAAAAATGCAGAATCAGACAAAAATATCAGCAAAATAATTCCAAAAAATTTCTATCCCAGAGTAAGTTCCAAAGTTATAGTGTCTTAGATTCTCAGCGATTAAATAAAGAAATAATTATGTTTTATCTTTTTTTTCATTAGCAAGACGTGACATTTATACATATATTTATTACTTAATTTTGATTATATGATATTATATATTTACTTTAATTTTTAATTACTTATGTAGAATTATATGATTTGAGGTAAACAAGATGAGCATTTACCTCCCTATATGCTCAAGTATAACTGCG
>JAABOM020000092.1:3971849-3987230 GCA_011800125.2 Solanum clarkiae
TTACCTCCCTATATGCTCAAGTATAACTGCGACTTACCTTCAACTGAATTTTCTCCGCTGAAAAATTATATTGTATAAAAAAAATAAAATTTAAAAATTATAAAATTCCATTGATATAGATTCATATATCTTAGAACTTAGGGGTGTGATATTTTTATAAAATTTTAAAATTCTTATTAAAATGTCTGATTTTGCCGCTATTAAAAGAATATGCTAAGACAAACATGTGTCATTTATTGAATTGGTATAGTTTTTACTATATTTGCGCTCTTTTTCCAAGTTTGATATTTAAGTTATGTTACTCGGACACTACAAAAATATTGCAATACTTACACAGAAAATGCACTATTTGGAGGATTTGATATACTTAAAAAGCGTCTGATCAATGCATATGGAGTTTCTTGAAGAACGAAGTTTAGAGAAAGAAAGTTGCGAATCTATGCTTTCTATCTTTAAATCGGATACCAATTGCTTGAATGCATTTGAAAGCCTCTAGATGATTTGCAGAAAAAATGCTTTCTAGGTTTGTCTTGTTTCTCCAAAACAAACGATCCATTTATTGATAGGCGAATGATAGGGATTGAACCTGCGCGTGATGAATTCACAATCCACTGCCTTAATTCAGGTGGCTACATCTACCCCTACCCCTACCCCTACCCTTACCCAGGGAAGAACGGACGCTTAGATTGTCATGGTTATCGCCCAACTGGTTGAGACTCGACTTTTGACTCCACTTATGGTTTTACTTTTCATGTCAAGCATACGAGTCTAGTTTAAATGTAACTTCGATTCACCAAAAAAGTGGTAATAAATAAAACTAGAAATGAACATTTGTATCCAAAATTGTACATATTCAATCTGTCGATTTCTGCTAAGCAAAAATACCCATTAAACTAATTAACATCAACATAGGGAATCACTTTGAGATTCTCAAATTGTACAACAAAGTTCCCACTTTTATTCCTAAAAAATGATGACCAATTTATTTTGTCACTTTTTCTTGAAATTTCCTTATAAAAACTATGTCAATCCCATTATTTGGTTCTTCAAACCAAAGGGGAAAACCAAAAAATAAATTTAAAAAATTAAAAAAAAAATGTGGGGTTCCCTTTTTTCTTCTTCAACATCCCATTTTACCATAATTAGATGTTCAATCCCAAGTGATAATCAAGAATTCAAGAATCCAATTAATGGAAATGTTGTAAAGTTGGATTTGTTAAAATCCAAGAATGGTCATCATGTTGCAACAAAAACATCATTAACATCTTGTGATGAAACTTTGTACAATATTCCAATGTCACAAATTAGGCAAAATATACCTACAAAGAAACAACTTGTGGATGCTTATAGACAAGGAATGATTGTTGAAGGAGCATATAGACAAACTGTTGTTATAAGGTCTTATGAAGTTGGTCCTGATAAAGTTGCTACTATTGAAAGCATCCTTAACTTACTTCAGGTGAGATCATAATCTTTGTCATTTCATTTATTTGAAAGTAATGATTTGTAGTTGTTCAACTCGACCACGAGGATAAATGGAGCGAGTGAGGTGAGGATTCATATAGCTGACTCTGACTTGTTTATGATTGAGGCATAGTAGTCTGACGTTGTTATAGTAGTATTAAACGGAGTGACATGTATAATAATGATTCATATAGCTAACTCTGACTTAATGGATAAATGGAGTGACATGAACAGTGAGGTGAGGATTCATAGTGAGGTGAGGATTCATATAGCTGACTCTAACTTGTTTGTGATTGAGGCATAGTAGTCTGACGTTGTTATAGCAAGTATTAAATGGAGTGACATGTACAATGAGGATTCATTGACTCTGACTTAAATGTGTTTGAGGCATAGTAGTCTGGCGTTGTTGTAGTATTAAATGGAATGACAACTATAATGAGGATTCATATAGCTAACTCCGACTTGTTTGAGATTGAGGCGTAGCAGTCTGACGTTGTTGTTGTAGTATTAAATGGAGTGACATGTACTGTGAGGATTCATATAGCTGACTCTAACTTGTTTGTGATTGAGGCATAGTAGTCTGACGTTGTTATAGCAAGTATTAAATGGAGTGACATGTACAATGAGGATTCATTGACTCTGACTTAAATGTGTTTGAGGCATAGTAGTCTGGCGTTGTTGTAGTATTAAATGGAATGACAACTATAATGAGGATTCATATAGCTAACTCCGACTTGTTTGAGATTGAGGCGTAGCAGTCTGACGTTGTTGTTGTAGTATTAAATGGAGTGACATGTACTGTGAGGATTCTTATAGCCCACTCAGACTTGTTTGTGATTGAGGCATAGTAGTTTGACGAATGACATGTACTATGAGGATTCATATAGTTGATTCAGACTTGTTTGTGATTGAGGCATAGTAGTCTGACACTGTTGTTGTACTAAATGGATTGACATATACAATGAGGATTCATGTAGTCGATTTTTTGACGTGTTTGAGGCATTACAGCGTTGCTACTTAGCACTTGCCTCTCCCACCAACCTCACCACCAACTAACTATCTAGAGTTCGGGTGTTACTGGTCCGACTAATTTGAATTTGTGTTGTATTTTTGCAGGAAACAGCATTGAATCACGTGTGGATGTCAGGACTACTTAGTGATGGATTTGGTGCTACACATGGGATGATGAAAAATAATCTCATATGGGTGGTCTCAAGAATGCAAGTTGAAATAGACCATTATCCAATATGGTAAACATTGAGTTTTCCTCTTATCAAACTTTTTTAACTTAGTTTTTGACATTGAGGATTCATACAGCTGACCTCAACTAACTTGAGACTGCGGCATAGTTGCAGCAGTAGTAGTTGCTGCTGCTGTTATTGTTGTAGTGAAGTTCAATTTACTTGTGACGGATTCTTGAATGTGAAGCTAAGGAAAATGTTTCGAGTTTCATGTAACATGGATTCGTTGATAGGAATCTTGCTTTTTGCATGAGATCAATGATCTCGATGAGATTGAAATTTTGTACTAGGCCTAACAAGAAAGATTGAAAACGTTGATCATAGGGGTGAAGTAATAGAGATTGACACATGGGTTGGAGCATCAGGCAAAAATGGAATGAGAAGAGATTGGCAAATCAGAAGCCAAGCCACAGGCCTTGTATTTGCCAGAGCAACCAGGTCAGTTACACTTCTAAATAATTTTCAAGAATCTATTTTTCGATATCTCAGAAAGCGACTTTCCTTGATTTTGTAACAAAAGCGATTTCTGAGATAAATACTGTTAGTTGAGTAACCACCTGAGCAAGTAACTCGTAAAACCAATATAATGTTGTACGTTGTAACTTTAGTTTTCTGTGTGGAACACAGTACATGGGTGATGATGAACCAGCAAACGAGGCGTCTGTCAAAGATGCCGGAAGAAGTGAGAGCTGAAATCTCACCATGGTTCATCAGTAAACAAGCCATCAAAGAGGAAAATCCTATTAAGATAAAGAAGTTGAATGACTCTGCTAAATATGTCCTTTCAAATTTGAAGGTGATCAATCCTATGCATTTTATCTAACAAGATTTCAGCATGTCATTGATATCCTAAGGCTCGTAGTTACTGATCTTTTTTCGACTTTTTTGCAGCCTAAGAGAAGTGATTTGGATATGAATCACCATGTAAATAATGTAAAATACGTTCGTTGGATGCTGGAGGTGAAACAAACATCTAATAACATTGATTCTTGATCTTGACATCAACTTAGGATGATAAACGTCAGTTTTTTTTGGTTTGTTTGTTCTGTTTTATGTTGTTGCAGACCATTCCTGACCAATTTTTGGAGAGTTATCAGCTGTCTAGCATCGTACTCGAGTATAGGAGAGAATGTGGAAGCACGAGTATCGTTCAATCCCTCTGTGAACCTGATGAAGAGGGACTTTTCGACGATGTTGATCAACATAAGAGAAGAATTAGTGTGCTTCATGGATTTTCATTGGCATCAGGGATTCTTGAAGTAAATGGACTTCTTGAATCATTTAGTCAGATGCCATATTTGCCATTTAGCTATACACATATGCTTAAGATAAAAGAACAGATCAAGAATGAAGAAATTGTTAGAGGAAGGACTACTTGGAAGAGAAAGATATCTTCCATGCCATTTCCTACCTAACACACGAGCAGTGTTGTTCAGACTCTTCAAAAATATCACTGAGCGTGCATAGGATCCCCCAAAAGCTGGGTGCGGTAGCATTTTTGGAGGGTCTGAGCAACATAGTTAATAAGAAGTATGATTATAAGGGATTTGGCAAATCATAAACACGATTCGCCAAACTTGAAAAAGTTGTTGAATCCAAGAAAAGGACTGATTGATGTGGGAAGTGGAAATTTTAGCAATGAAGCAATAATATAAGAGGTGAAGATACAAATAAATATGTCAATCCTGGAGTATACAAGTCATAGTTGAAGCAGCATTGCAGCACAGACAAGATTCAAAGACAATGGATTTGCAAAAGCAGCATTTTTTAGGAAATAAGTATATTCACAGATCGAAAAAAGGAACAAAAAACAAACTTTTGTGCAGTGTATAGGTCACAGAAAGATGTATGATTGTAGATAAATGATTGTCAAATATGAGTTGTTTCTTTCCCTTTTTTCCATATCTAGTATTTTCTGCTTATGGGGCTTGATTCTTCGGACGAGGATTTCCCGGAAACAGTCTCTCTATCTCTATAAGGTAATGATAAGGTCTGCGTACATTTCACCCTCCCCAGACCCCACTTGTGGGATCACACTGGGTATGTTGTTGTTGGGCTGGTTTTCCTGTCACTCAACTCGTCGGTCTATCCAAATCTTGTTTCTTGGTCTTCCAAGAAGCAACTTATTTGCTTCTCGCTCCATCACTGACGTTGAATATCGTGCCATGACTCAACATTGTTGCTGAGTTATGGCCTTGGGATCTACTCCCATTAGTCATCTTCCTATAGAAGGTCAACTTGCTGACATCCTTACATTTCATCGCACTTAAAACCCTCCATTCACACGAGTCCACGTGTTGCTTGAAGGGTATCTTAGTGTATGTGAATATTCTTTAGTTTTCACCTAGACTAGGCTAAAAGTATAGATATTCTTGTCTTTTACACTTACAGATACACACATTTTCAAATATAACTACTTAATCATAACAATGACTTAGGGTACATAATCTTGCTTCTTTTACAATAACAAGAAGTATAGTATCAAAAGTAAAACTATTAGATTAAGAAAATAACAACTAAAAGACAAGTTGGTCATATTTTTATTTGTCAAAGTTAAATACATAGAATTATGTCACTTAGACATTAGCAAACACTTAAAATAATATCATGTCATTGTTATGGTTGAAGTGTAATTGTCACAATTGTATCAAGATGCTGTATATTGGCTATATATCCTCCCGAATTTTTCAAGAAATATATCTTGTTGGAATGGACCAAATAGTTATAGCATTTCTAGGTTTATTCCCATTTAGACCAGAGGTCTCGGATTGAGGTGGGATAGATATGATCCATTCATCCTCAACCAGAGATCTCGAATCATCCTTAACCGGAGCTCTCGAGTTCGAACTCTAAAGAAAATCTTAATATTGCAGCTCAACAAAACAAGACCTTTTAGCCTATCAAAAAAGAATTGAGGTTCACTACATGTTTAAAATGTACTATTTAACCTAAGAAAAAATAGCCAAGCATATACAGTTGCAAGATAATGGGTATTTACAACATGGTTGACTTCTACCCAAATGAAAGCAAAGGAATAAAGAATAACCGAGGAACTGCAAACGTAGACTCAATCACGCTTTCTCCTCATCGTTCTATGTAAATGCCATGACCATGCAGCCAATGATATCAAAAGGCCAGTACCGACACATGACCATAATATTACCACCCATCTGGGCATTGGGTTCGGAAATGATCCTGAAAAAAGAGGTAAAAGAAAAAATTAAGCGAAAAATATATAAAGCCACTGGGGCTGGTCTTTCCAACGGGTGATTTGTTCATTAGGCACACATCCAGCCTCAGACAAGAGCCTGTTAGGACGTGTTTATCGTACCCCCAGTTTCGAATATATTAGCTGATCCTTGGGATTTCTCGGTTACCAAAAAAGAATACACTTACTGAAATACTCTTAAGATGAGAACTCAAGATGTAGTGCTCACCGTGTCCAAACTTGATACAGATTAGAAGCTCCACAATGCAGATCGCCAGTGAAAGCCAGCAAAATGCTCCAACCTTTTTCGCTGGTTTTCTGAATATGACAGTAGTAAATGGAGAAGTAAGAAATAAAGAAAATGAAATGCTTATGGGAGATAATGCTAGTGGTCGGACATACCTGTCCTGTAGGTATGTGTTGTACTCGCGGATTGTTGGTAATGCAATTAACCACCAGAAAATCAATCTATACACTATCAACGGATTTCTTGGAGGAATCCAAAGACAGAACTTCAAGAAGAATGTATTTAATTCCACCGTCAAGAATATAACGCAGAGACTGAGGACTTGAATAAACCGCCATGGACCTAGAAGGGGATGCCATTCATCTTTATCCCAATGAGCTGGCGTAAATTGGCCGAGTGTTCGCTTGACCTATTTAAAATACAATAACGACGCTGTGTGCTTAATAATAAAACCATCTGTTGCATTATTTCTGGGAAGCCTGGAGAATCTATACTAGTGAAACCAGGTAAAATAGACACAGAATTATCCGTGATACAACATATGCGCAAAGAATATCGAATAGAGGTCTGTTCCACAATGAAGAATTAGAGATATAAAGTGGGATTTAGAGACTGTTAGATTTATGTAGATCTCAATCCGAAATTTGTTGTTCCAGCTACCAGGATTTGAAACCGAAGTTCAGCTTGACATAACTGGTGTAAAAACTCTCATCGGAGATTGACATGTTTTCAATCAACCCTCTCTCAGGTTTATTTCTCAGCTCGATGTGACAACCGAATACCGACTCGCAAAAAAATGGACAGAGAAGCTGGAAGACATTGTCTTGGACAAATTACGTATATGTTCCAAGGCATCTAACAATCAGAATCATTAGAATCTAGTCATCTAGTCATATCCTTACCAACAATTGAGCGTCAAACTTCAACAAGAACATCAATACTGCGAAGGCTCAAGAACAGATTAACAAATTCCACCCGACTGATAGCAAACACTCTGAAGCACAATAACCCTCTATCCAAACTGACAACGGGGGACAGCCTAAAGAGTCAGCTGCCGTTTCAGGGTTCACACAGCACGGCCCTCATATCAATGTCGAAGCCATAATGCTTCCATATAAACTGTATGGGACATGTATAATGCAATCTAGTATATCTAATATTCCTCAAAGCCCAAATACAGTACACAACCAATATATAGCACTTAACAGGACATACCTTGCCCATGATATTTGGTTGCCTGCTTATACCAACCCACTCGTAGGTTTTCCCGTCAAAATACCGAACAGTGCGCATTCCAGCCCATATGCCTGCATAAGAAATCAAATAGGTAATTTTAGTGCACAATAATCTAGGAGAATATGACATAGCTGTGAGACCACGAACAGACTTAAACCATAGAGAAGTAAAAAATATGCAGAAAATATTAATTCAATGTTTTTAATCAAGTACTTTCTCCTCCTTGCGATTAACTTTCCATTCAGCAGTGGTCTTTATTTACCAGGCTTAACGACCACTTTTTAATGTAGCGAAGGCAATATTGTATCTCAAATTCTTAATACAATGCAATTCCACAGCAAACCAATTCAAAATAAGCAAATTCAATGATATATTTGATAGACTTCATCAATCTGGAAATGCTTTTCAGAACTCAAAAGAACAAGATTGTGACTAGAAATGGATGCAAATTGAGAATGTGATAACAATTTGTTGTAACCGTGTCAAGGATGTAAAGTTCATAAAAGCATAAGGTAGTGGGCTTCAAGATTCTCACCGAACCAGTTGCAGATCAATATGTCAAGGATAATGCTGTCCCACCAACATTCGTTGAAGTTTGGTAACATGTGGCGGAAGGTAAGCTGAAAGCATAAGTTTAATGATGACGGAAAATACGTACTACTCTCGATTGTAAAATGTAAAGATGCTGAATGAACATTCAAACGAAGCTGAGAAAGGGTAGGACCTCCATAAACTCAAATCCAATGGATAAAACCCACAAAAGAGGCTGATTACGAATCATGATGGCCTTTCCCCACCACCCTATGATATGAGCCAAAACAAACTCATCAAACAGTGTGTCCTACAAAGCAAATATGCCATCAGAGAGAGTGCCTTTTCCTGCAGCTTGTCCAAAAAAGCAATACAAGATTTTGAAAAAACAAATACGAAAGGTAAAAGGATAGTGAAAGAAGATATCATACATAAAGATTCTTAAACCTGTTTGTGGGATTTTCAGGTATATAGATTCTGCAATCGGCACCATAGGATCTTTCAGGTAGCTCTGCATAGTAAGTTAAAGTACGTTTAAGCTCTGACTCATATGGCAAAGAAGATAAGAAGCATAGATTTGAAGAAATAATTCACTCAAACTGCTGCAACGAATAGGCCAAAATCCTTACCAATACCAAGATCCGGATGAAGATATCTCATAAATTGCTGAGCATCTTCCCGCTTCTAAGGAAAAAACGACAAAGTATTAAGATTTCACAACAACTGCTGAATGGATGAATTATAACTTGAAAAGTAACTTGATTAGACATCCGGAAGGATACTGAAAACTAAGAATAAAACTAAATTTTTCACTCATTTATACAATTAGGAAATATGAATTGCGCTAATCAACTCACCTGAAAAAGCAAAAATGTCAAAGCAACAAGGTAAATGACGGCCATTCCATGAACTAGGCGCCAAATAGCAGGATGTGGCCTAATGAGCACTCTGTAACGAAGAACCTCAAATATAAATATGGTAAAAGTCCATAGGCCAAAAAATGCAAATATATCTGGCAAGCTAAAAGAAAGATAACTCTCATGCTCAATTTTGAAGCCTAAAAGAAAACGACTTGAGCCAAGGGTCTATTAGAAACAGCCTCTCTACCTTCACAAGATAGGAGTAAGGCTGCGTACACCCCACCCTTCCGAGACCCCACTTTGGGATTACACTGGGTATGTTGGTTTTGTAGTTGTAGTTGACTAACCAAAGAGGAGTTAAAAAGATGTTCTAGCATGTTCACAGCCAAAAAGTGAAAATAACAAGAAACTGTATTCCTGTTTAAGAAGTAAAAGAAGAGATAACACTCGATACAATAGTGCAGCATTAGCACATCTTTCAGGAGCATTTTTCACAAATTACACAGCAACAACTGTCATTCATATACACAGCGACACCAACTCCTATTTTGAGCCATAATTTACTAGTCAAACCAAAAATATGCAAAACACAACTCAATAAACCTCCGAGAGAGAGAGGAGTAAAGCAGCAACTTACGTCGATGGAGCTTGCAGCAAAGAGTAAGCAAGATACACAGCAACCATAGCCCAAACACCCCTAACAGAGGGAAAAAACAACTTTCACTGTCATGAACATTATAAGGAAAAGATATTTATACAAGATAAAAATACAAGACAGGCCAGGATACTCACCCTGCTTCATTTCAAGTGGTGGGGTTCGGAGAACAAGAGTCAGCGTAAAAAGGGACGTTAAATTTAAATTTTCATAAAATAAAATTACATGCTTAGAAGATACTAGAAAGGTATATAAGTCACAATAGTTAAGCATTCAATATATTTTAAGAACAATTAAGAAATTTGTGTTAGAAGAATAACCTATTTAGACTCTCAAATAGCAACAATGCCACATCAAATGGACTACAGAGAAACGAAAAGCGCACACCTTTTCACAGATGCCACAATATCACCGGAAGAAGTGTTTTGTGAGTTGAGAGCTCCACTAGCCCAACTGCAAACATAATAACATAAGCAAGTCAAAAAAAAAAAAACTATTGGCTTTAGAAAATACAAAAATTTCATACGAGCAAGCAAAACTAAATTAAAGGTGTGAATCTTGTGATTAACAATGTAGTTGAATCATCAAGCCCGTTTGGGAGGAGGTGAGAGCTTAATAAAACGTTGATCGAGAGATTTACATCTTAGTTTCTAGTTCTTAAACAAAATTTAAATCATTAGAAGCTGATAACAATCTGAGCGTCTAGTTGAAATCTAGTATATCGATGTCCCAGAGTACTGAAAGGACATCCAAAAGAACAGAAGAAATGACACACGAACTTAGACTTCTTTTCAAGATTCGCCCACAGTCCGAGGATCCTATCCAAAAAAATTTCCTCATACTCCATGAGAAGTTGTTGAGAACGATTATACCTGTTCATGACAATTATTTTTATCAACAAATAGGACAAACTTACATGAGTAAACATGCACCAATAAATAACAACGTAATAGTGTGAGGTTTGTTCGCCCAGGAAGTCCATGGATCCAACTCATCCTCAATATTCAATGTGCTATGATCACCATTTTGACGGGTAACCGTACTCTTTTTGCTACCCTTTCTATGTCCATTAGGCTCCATAGCCATAGCCTGGCAGAATTCAACCTCTTGAGCCTTTTCTCTGCACAAAAAGATAAATGGGACTTGTAAAATAATGAAAACATTTCAAAGAAGCCATTAGAAAATCCATATCAGGATGTTCCCTATTGAGCTCAAGCTACTATACGACATACAAATAACAATATATTCTATCAACGGTACCTTCAGAAATACTACAAACTTATCAAAACTTAATTGTTACAGCATAACCTAGAACGAAGAGTAAGTAAACTTCCTTCGTAAACAGGAAGTGTAGGAAAAGCAAACACAATCCTTCTTTTGAGCATGGTAAACTAAAAGGAAACATAACCTAAAGGAAAATTTGCAAGTACAGGTAGGAATACAAGAAATAAGTAAAAGGAAGGGATCAGAATAATCTATACAATGTTACCTCCACCCCAAAGAAAAGCAAAATTACTAACACATAAGTCTTTAAGTTCCTCGCTACACGTACTAAAACTTACCTTGAAAAGACAGACGCATACAGGATTAAAGAGTAACTTCGTATAAACTAATGCAATACATCCTACACACCAAAATAGCCACTTTAATTGGAGAATAATCATATCCGTGATGACAATTAACCAAGAATCAGCTGATTCATTAATAATAAAATCCACTAAATCACGCAAATCCAATTGAAATTGATCATTACGAAAGAGGACTTAACAGAAAGATGGGGGTAGGTGGGGGGGTGAAGCAACTCTTCTCTAATACCCGGAAACAAAAAAGAAACCTATATGGTAACTACCAGTGCAAAATGAAACAAATTTGAACAATTTATAGTTGACCATTTAGTACATTATGAACACCAAGCTACTATGGACGAGCAAAATCACAGTTGTATACATATTAGTGATGCCAATTAACCAAAACTCAGCTGATAATTCACTAATAAAATCTCCTAAATCGGACAAATTCAATCAAAATTGGTCATTTCCAATGCATGTGACTAACGAGAACATCGGCAAAGCCAGAATTTTTACTAAGAGGATTCAAATTCAAAACAAAAAACATGCAAAGAAGCCCCATGAGGTTCAATATATACATAAAAAAAAGACAATTTTAACCATATATAAATAGTGTAGCTCCGCCTAAACAAGAAAAACAAGACTTATCAGAAACATAACACTAAAAATAAAACAACCAAAACTTCTTCAATACCCAGAAACACAAATGGAACTTGGAGTAAAACTAGCAAAGTAAAATCAAACAAATTTAAAGAAAATAACAACAACAAAAATAACAACATATCCAATGAAACCTCACGAGTGGGGTCTGGGAGGATAGAATGTACGCAGACCTTACCTATGTTGCTCGAACTCTTCAAAAATGTCGAGGGGTGCCTGTCGGATCCTCCAAAAATAGTGTATTTTTGAAGGATCCGACACGAATGCACCAACATTTTTGAGAGTCAAGCAACTTAGGACCTTACCACTACCATGTGAGACTCTTTCCAAAACACCCTCATCTCAAAATTTAAAGAAAATAACAACCACCCAAAATTCAAAACATACATAGTGCATGCCAATCAAAGATTGGCAAGCCAGGATTTTACTAAGAGATTCGATTCAATATCTACACAAAAAAAACAACAATAATAATTTTAAACATATATATACAGTGTAATTTTCTAAGGTATCGGCCTACATAGCTTTACCCCTACCACTTGATTACATAAAAGCTACAGAAAAAGAACCCAGTTTTCAAGTTTACAGTAATATATACTCTGTTACCCAATTATAAATACATATACAAAATCTATTTATAGAAAGAAATAACTACAGAAAGTAAAGTCAGAGAGGAAAAAAAACTTACCCAGAGAAGACAAAAAAAATAAAAATAAAAAGCTGACAATCAGAGGAGAGAGAGAGAGAGCAATAGAAGAGAACAACGAATCCTGACCGTTGGATCAAAAAAAGGAACAAATATTCGAAAATGGAGAAAAGGGTACTGTAGATAATTAACCGTTTAACTAAAACGGAGCATATTTAAGGAAATTTGAATGAAAATGGAGAAATGGGTAAAACAGAGCATGTTTATGGAGATTTCAATGAACTCAAAGCAAAGAAAAAAAGATCGAAAATTCGAAAATGGAGAAATGGGTATTGCAGATAATTAACTGCTTAGCTAAAACAGAGCATATTTATGGAGATTTGAAGCAAAAAAAGATCAAATTTTCGATTTGAAGCAAAAAAAGATCAAATTTTCGAAAATGAACTGTAACTAAAACAGAGCATATCTATGACGATTTGAATGGATAGAAAATCAAAAAAATCGGATTTTTGGAGGAAAACAAGAGCAAATTTTCAAAAAATGGAGAAATGGGTATTGTAGATAATTAACGGTTTAACTAAAACAAAGCAAATTTATGAAGATTTTGAAGCAAAAAAGATCGATTTTTTGGAGGAAAAAAGATGTTTAAAAAGCTTTAACACTTTTTTTTTCTCCTTTTTCTAAAAAGAAGCGAAGAAAAACAGGGTAAATGGAAAAAGGTGACTGAAAGTTCCTGGCAAGTAAACACGGCGGCGAAAAGCGGTGAATTTTTAGAGAGAGAAAAAGGAGGAAGAAGAAAAAGAGGAGAAAAAGTAGAGAGAGAAAGTTCGGTCAAAGAGAGATTTGGTTTGAGGAGATTTTATAAAGTGAAGCATTTATTACTTACTGTTTTTATTATATTAAGGTACGGTTTTTTTGGGGAAAATTACAGGTCGGAAGAATATATTTATGTGAGTGATAATTAAGTTTTAAAAAAAAAATTGCATCTACTGTTTGTGTTTGTGTCTTTTTGATCGGATTCGTATCGAAAAGTTTTATATTTGATGATAAATAACTTGAAAGTAATTTTATATACATAAAGGTTCAAGTTCAAGATGTTTGATTTCGAATGCAGGAATACTTATGACTCGATTTGAAATAGTTATCGCTTTATCATAATTTTTTGGTGATAAATAATGAAGTACTAATATTTTTAATCTTTTGATTATTGATAAATTCCAATTTTCATATTTATAATATCTGATGAAAAACATATTTAATGTACTATTTTTTATATTAATTGAATTTGTGAAGTAATACACACATATTAAGAAAAAACATTCAAAGACAAAATTTATATCATACTTTCCACTATTACCCTTTGTGAAATCATAAATATGTAGTGTAATTTATGCCCTAGAAAATATAAAATTTTAATAAATGAAAGGACAAATATGAAAAAAGTTTTAAATATTTTTTTTAAACTTTGAACAATTCAACTATTTTGAACATTGAAAAAAATCCAAAAAATTTAATTAATTTAAGTTGGAGGGAATAATAATTAAAATGTGTGCTTTTAGTAGGAAAAATATGACATTTGAAAAAAAAGAAAATTATTAAACACACCTCTAAACTTGACACAAATTATCAGTTCATTTCCAAACTAACAGTCTCAAAAACGTTCTTCTACTTGATTAATTAAATTAAAATACACCCCCGATCTATCACAAGTGTTAAAAACACCCCTTAACTATCAAGAATTTAGGAGCGTATTTCACTCATATTGCAAAATCAGGGGTGTATTTAAGTTCGGTTGGTCAAGTAGAGAAATGTTTTTAACACTATTAATAGTTTGGGATGAAACTAATAATCCGTGTCAAGTTTAAAGATGTTTTTAATACTTTTCTCAAAATTGATCAGAATTTTTTAAAACTCTCTCAAAATATCAAACGAGTGTATCACCAAATATTATTCAAAAATAAATAAATAAATAAATGGAAAAACAGCTTATTTGAGCTAAATAAGCTCAAATAAATAATAGTACAAACTTAATAAATAAATAAATAAATAAATAAATACAAGAATAATTATGTAATCAAACAATAATAATTACAATAAATTCATAAATATTCTCAACAAAAGAATCAAACATGCATATTTTAATTAATTAAAAATTAAATATATGAGATATTATAACAATCAAAATTATAATTTACTAATAATTAAGGAATCAAACGTGTTATTATCAACACTTATTTAAATTTAATTATTAAGATTTTATAAAGTACCCTTATTAGATATTATGCATTGTACTTCAGGTATTAGCTTTACAGTTTTGGTACTTGTACTATTCACTTAAAATGACAAAAGTACCCTTTACATTGGGAAAATAAGTTTTGGTAACGTTTGTCTTCTGCCTTCTTAAATTAAATTAAAATTAATTAAATATATTTAAATAGTTTTTTATAATAAGGATGATTTTTTTTTTAGAATTTTGAAATAATTTATTTTAATATTATGCACTTTCAACTTTGTAAACTTGCTTGTGGTTTTCTTATTCCTTCTTGTTATTACTTATGAACAAGGAATAGTTTTAAATTTTAAAAAATTACATAATTTGCTTATATGAATAACATGAATGATTTTGAAGAATTAAGAGTGGTTTACATTAAATTAAATATTATTTGAATGTCTAAACCTTCTTCCTAATTATTTTGAAAAGTTTAAATAGGAGGAAAAAAAAAAGAAAAAGAGAAAAAGAAAAATGAATTTGTGTTGATTTTAGAGATTTCTATCATTTTGGAACGTTTTTTTTTTATATATATAAAAGGATGTCACTCGGATCACCGTGATATTATCCCAAATTGGTTTTGATTGAGTTATGATAGAATGCTAGCTGGTGGGTAGTAATCGTATGTTGTCTAGTTCCTCTGATCAATAGCATTAGTATTATTCTTATCTTTATTTTGTTATCATATTATTTATTGTTGTTATTGTTCTTTTATCCACTACTCCCTCCGTTTCATATTAAGTGAATTGTTAGGAAATTTTTTATGTTTCAAAATAAGTGAATTGTTCACTTTTCA
>JAABOM020000092.1:3992405-4034095 GCA_011800125.2 Solanum clarkiae
AAATTCTCCTTTTATCTTTAATGAAACGATCTACCACCACATATTATATATCTAAGCAGGGCGGAGCCAACATATATTGAGAATGTTCATCTGAACCTCCTTTGACGAAAATTATATTATTTAGATAAGATTAAAATAATTTTTTATCCATCTCCATTTCGATTAGTTCGTAAAATTTTGATTTCATCATTGTATCTAAGGATTATTTCAGACTACAAGCTTCAAGAGTTTTACCACTAAGATGATAAAATTTTGATTGTCATTCAAGCAATCTATTAAGATTTTCGTCTCAAAATTATCATATATCTTAGAGTGAAAATATTGTTGGAGTGCAACGTAAATCAAGAGAAGTTTATCAAGCTCGAAAATATAGCCTGCTACTCCCGAGTGCCCAAACCCAAAATGTTTATGTGGATACAAAGTTTAAAGAAATAATGATATGAAAAGTTTCATTTTCTATTCTTATAGAAAGTAACTTTAAATTCATTTTCTAGTACAACAAAAATGCTAAACATTCTAGTAACTAGTAAGATATATTTAGACTCAATCCAGCACTTAGTAGACATAAGCATGCATACAAGACAGAAACATTGTGTTAAATGAAAGAGCGAACAGAACTTAAAACAGAAAATGAAGTATGCAACGTAAACTCTCACGTCAATTCCATAAAAACAAATACTGTGTCGGTATCCATTTGAATTCTCTAGTTAACGGGAGAAGTGTTGAGTTTTTTCTTGACAATTTTGCAATTTACGAGCGAAAACGAGGGACATGCCCATAAGGGTGAGATCATCAAGGCTTGTAAGGTGATTGAAGCCATTTGGTAAGCTTGTTAGCCTTGGACAATCAGCTATCAGAAGAAACTGAATTTCTGGCATTGAACCTTTCTCAATAGGCATCCAAGTAGTCCAACTTTCCATGCCAAGAATCCTCAATATTTTGAGCTTAGGAAATCCTCCGGGAGGGATGTTAACGATACTGTTTACGTAAGCTGACGATGCTAATGTCAGGATAGCTAGGCTTCGAAGCTTTCCAAGAAAAGGAAATGGATCTTCTGTTAAGAAGTTCTTGAAAAGGTACAATGAATGAAGGCAATTAAGCGAAGCGAACCATCCTGGCAATTTTTTCATATGAACTTGGAGTTTGAGTTTCTCCAAGTGCTTAGTGGACTTTGTGAGAGATTCCATTTGTATGGACTCTCACTTAACACTGTTAAGGACCTCAACTTGTTCATCCTTTCTAAAGATTGGCAAAATATTCGCTGTTGGCTCGTGTCATTTTCCCTATGTAGAGTTTCCTCAAGCTTGTTAAACTTCTTAGTTGTTTCACCAAGTCTTCATCTGATTCAATTCCAGACTGTTTGCAGCTTCACAAAGTGTTTTCCACCACCAGCCATCTTTACAAATCCATTTTCCCTGTCACGGAAAATCAACAGGAGAAGATGTCTCAACTGTTGCAGCTCATTGATTCCAGCAGGCAAATGTTTAACTTGTGTGTTTCTCATATCCAATGTCTGGAGATTCCTCAAATTCTTCACTGATTTTGGTAGTTCATTTATCAAAGTCCCTCTTAAATCCAAGTACCGGAGATGAATCAAATTACCAATCTCATTTGGTAGTTTATCTAGAAGAGCATATTGTAAGTCTAGAACTCTAACCAATTTGAGCTGTTTCTGTGGAGCAGAAAATGACAATTCATTTACTCTAAAAATGAGAAGGGACCTAAGATTCAATTTACTGATGTCTGAGGGGATACAATCTGCATCTTCATAGATTGCAAGTCTGCGTTGTTTGTCTTGAATTGTCTTGTCGACGTCTTCCAATATGGATCCAAATTTCTCTTCCTGTAGCATTTGATTGGCCACGTCACGCATTAGATCATCCAACTTGCACGCCTTCACCACATATCGAGCATGTATAGTGACTGCTTGAATCATACTTCTGTCAGTAAGCTGCACAAAGTAATGGTTCGCGACCTCTTCCTCTGTTCTCTGAGCAGTTCCCTCAACAAGCCCCACGGCCACCCACATTCGGATCAACCTTTTTCTTCCAATCTCATAGTCCTCAGGGAACAAACCAAGATAAAGGAAACAATACTTGAGGTAATATGGAAGGTGATTATAGCTGAACAACAAGGCCTTGTTTAGACGCTCAATGTCTCGGTGATGGTTGAATTAAGGTATCGAGAACAGATTGCCACACACGACTATTTCTTCCCTTACACAACAATAAGCCTCCGATGGCTACAAGTGCAAGAGGCAAACCTCCACACTTTCTCACTATGGCCTCAGCGAATTCCTTCAAGTCATCAGGGCAAGTTCCCTGAGATGATCGAAATGCCTTCTTGCAAAAGATGCTCCAAGACAATTCATAAGGGAGGGGTTGGAGATCATAGATTTGGAAATTATCCTCAAGAGGGGAGGCTATACCGCGAAGTCTTGTTGTAATTATGATTCTCTCTTTTCTTCACGGAAATGCATGTTTAAGCTCTTCCCATATATCATCAAGAACTAACAGATACTTCTTGTTTTGCAAGTAGTCGTTGGTCCTCTCCAGTAACCATCCCTCATCCATGGCACCCATGACATCCAGAGCTGGCTCACCTCTACTAGCTATGAATCCAAAGAGGATGTTTTTCAAGATATCCTTTAGATTACAAGATTGTGACACGAAAACCCAAGAGTGGCAATCAAATGATGCTTTTGCCTTCTTGAAAACTTCTTTCACAAGAGTAGTTTTACCCAATCCTCCCCTGCCAAACACTGAAATCACGAGGAAGTTCTTCATGTTCCCTTCTAATACGAGCTTCATTAACTGTTCTACATCATGTTCAATTCCCAGAATATCGTCTTCTCGAACAAAACGGATGCTGCACCAGGCCCTCTAGAGGACATCCCACCAGTGCCTCTGTAGCTACTATCTGCTAATGCATCTTCACACATCATTAATCCATTGATAACATATCTTTTCTTTCTTTGACTTCAATGACTTGTTTCTTGATTCTTCTGATATGAGAGCCAATTTGATACCTTATTTTCAAGTACTTAAAGAAGTATAAGCTGTTCCAAAGAGTTGTAGTCATTTGAATAAGAAATTCATCAATAACATGTTCAGCATTGAAAGCCAAGATTCTTACCTCTTTAAACCAAACAGCCACAGTTTCATCTCTGTTGCCTCTGGTCAGCACCTCTTAGAAAAGCTACCATGGCTTGAAACTCTTTCTTGATCGACTCAATTTCATCTTGCACCCCGGATAGAACATTTCCTTCTTGTATCAACTGATAACCTAGCCTTCTCAGAAAGTATATGATAGCAGCTTCAGCCATGTCTCTAGGCTTCTTTCACCTTTGAGATCAAATTGATCCAAGTCAACTTCTCTATTTTCAATGTTTCTTTTGAGGTATTTTGGTTCCTGTTTTCCTTTTGGACAGACTAAATAATTAGAAGTATAATCTGTTTGTCAGTGTGAACCTTTTTCTTTTCTTTTCATGTGTGGGTCTGGAGAGGGGTGGGGGGTGAGTAGTTGACTAGTTCACATGATAAAGGCCAGTAGGTAAACAGCAGAGAAATACCCTTCTTGCTTTATTAAGATACTGTTTATAAATGACAAATATCCAGTTTACAAAATGTGACACTAAAACTAAATCCAAGAGAGCCAAGTACAGAAAAAAAGTTCAAATTTGAACTTCAAAAGATGCTGGTAAAAGCTTTCCACATCCAATGTAGAATTACTATTATAATGGGAGCTAGGTATGTAACTCTCTTGTCAAGAACTTGATTCCCCTTCTTTATGAAACAAGCAATTTCCCAGGAAATGAACTGTTACATACTTGATTAAACGTACTCCATCTTTCAACTTTAAACAAATACGAGACACTGGAATTACTATCAAATAGAAGATAATATCTGCTTCAAATTTCTGGTTAATAAATATACCAACTGTAGCTCCAGAAATTGTTCACATTCTGTGCATTGGATACAAGCTACTACACTAGCATTCTCCATTTTTCATTTGCTTAACAGGATACTCCAAGTACATTCACAAAAACACACCCAAAGATTTCTATACAAATTCTACTCTTTTGGGGTGAAGATCTTCAGCAGATGCTGCTCAACTGTCACAGCAGCATCACCGAACAACTGTTTTGCATTTAGTTGGCCTTGTCACCAGATCTTATCAGTCATCCAATATATGTTCATCGACTTCATCATAAGGAAAGATGCTGCTGCTGGAATCAACAGATCTTTGTTCATGGGGATGAAAATAATTTGCTTATCCTGCAAGGTAGAAACAAATTCTCTATCATTGATATTACAACTTGGACCATCTTGCACATAATTAACAACTAAAATCTGCAACTGAACTCTATATCAAACACCTCATGATCCTGATTGGCACAGAAGGGCTAAAAGAAAAAAATTGCTTAAATTAAACGGAAATCACACTGGAATGGGATATTTGCACTCTAATCCAACAATGTCTGACTAGCTCCAGTGCTATGGCTCTTCTAGAATAACCAAACAGAAGGGAAAGCAAAGCCAGAGTCCAGAAAGAAAACAAGAGAAGAGGAACAATAAAATAATGAGTAAAATGTCTCTTGATGGAGATGGGGAACAATTAAAAAAAAAAGCTGCTTCATAAGGAAAGCTTGTTATTCCCTTTACTAGAAAAAACCAAACAAATGAGATGGATAACATAAGGAACCTTAGGACTATTTTATAATCTCAGAAATCTGTCAGCGGCCAACCCTTAGGACCAACTATAGCCTTCATAACTAATTGTGAATGCATCAGTCCCTCTACCCTCCTCCACTTAAAAACAAGGTTAGTTCACAGGGCTCAAACCTGTGACCTGTTACAATTTCCTCAACCTTGAGCAAGCTGGTCTCCTAGCAATATTGAGCAAGCAAAGCAAATCCTTCCTCAGCCAGAATTTTTACTGATCACATTAAAAAAATTGGAATGTTGGATTATCGCTAGAATGTTCAAGCTCCTGTATAAATTGTGCCTGAAATCAAAGGCTGAGGTATTTTTTTTTTTTTTTTTTAAAAACATTAATTTAAGACAAAGGCTGAGGGTTTCTTGCATATTCATGTATATGTGATCATAGTTCATTCAAGTAGTCTAGAATTTGATGCATCAACATGGAAAATAAATTGGCTTACAAGCTTATTTTTGTTAATTCAGATGACGTGAATGGCCAATAATCAGGTCAAATCATAAGATTGTCTGAAAGTACAGAGTTCAAAAGGTGCTCTTGTTGCAACACAAGTTACGGGATTTTACAATTTTTTTTTTGGGCAGCGCCTCATCAAGTTGAAACAAAGGTTATTTGAACGTATATATAGTACGTGACAGAACACAAATGCATTTCATCTAAAGAAGTTTATGTCAAAAGCATCTCTGTTTCCACTTTAGAGACGAATGAGCTCACCTTGATAGCTTGTGGCATCAATCAGCCTCACTCATCCTCATCAAAGTCCATAAGGAAGTCTGTTAAATTTTCAGAATCATCTATAGCTTCGTCCAGAGACATGTCTTTCTTTTTGGGTTTACCCTGCAAGATTATGAAGTGCATGGTGTTGTGAAGCTCCAAATACAAATAACATTAAGAAGAAGACAATTGGGTTGAACTTCCATCACTATTTTTTAATTTATTTCTTCATGAATTTCACAGAGGAAAAAAAAGGAGCGTGGATTGGGGAATGGATAAATAAGTGAAAAAGATGAAAAGAACAACTTGAAAGATACAAATGGCTATTGACTTGTGATCTAGACGAGTCTAGACGAGACAAGTACACCAAGCAAGTTAATCTATAATTACACACTTTTTTCTTAACATATTAGTGAGGAAATGCCCTTGCTCCGAAACAGATGTGAGCTTAAAAGGAACCTGCTTGTTTTGTGTTTCTAAACTGTTTTTTCATATCAAGATAATCACTTAAAAGAAATGAAGGCACTATGAATGGCCAAGCAATTTTAGAAGCAGAACATGAATAAATCTTTATGAGTCTAGAGACCAGCAGTGAAGTTGCATATCAGTGAATTTGTCCTTTAGACTCTAGTTGGTACATATAAAAGTTATCTATTCCTTTCTTACTGTGGAAAAAGAAATCTGCTTGTTTCGTGTTTTTAAACTATTCTTTTAGATTAAAAATAATTATTCAAAAGAAATAAAGGCACCATCAATGGTCAATCAATTATAGAATTGGAATCTGAATAAAATCCCGAGTGTGGAATAAACCCACCTTCTGAAGTTTTTGTTAGTTTAGAGCACAGCTGTGAGTTTGCATATCAGTGAATTTGTACTCTAGACTCTAGTTGGTAAGTAAAAAAGTTATCTACCTCTTTCTTACTGTCAATAGCACTTACACAATGTATATCCATATAATTAAACAAATAGTGGGAGAAGGGATTCCTGAGAGCGCAGCTGTCTTGCTTTGACTTTCCTATATCAAAATACAAATCACAACATAATGTACATTCTTATCATCTTTTAATTTTTTTAAGGATCAACTCCTTCTCCTTTCGTAACATCTCATTCTCAGTAAGAAAATCAACATAAATTTGAGAGTGTATGCATGCACATTTTATTTGTTTTGATAAGTTATTTATATGCATATTAAACATCCATAATGTGCTGTTGGAAAACAAAATCTTCATAACCATTTTATTTGTGCATATAGACTGATGAAAAGCAATATGTCAGTTCGATTTATTTCATATGTTTCTCACAGAATGAGTTGGAGATTCGTCAAAGATAAAATGGTCCAAGTTCGCTTGATGCCTATGGTTCATCGAAGTAAAATCATTTCATTAGCAATCTAGAAAATGAATTCTTGATGAACACTAAGAATGAAAAGATAGAGGATAGTGAACTCATACATCCTTCTCACTGAGAAACTAAGTTGCTTGGACTCGGGTGTGGGTATCCGATATGGGTGCGCATCTAGAGGTCGGATCCTAAGTGATCAAAATTTTAAGATTCGGAGTTATGGATCAATGTACGGATATGGGTGCGGGGATTTGGCTAAAAATAAATCGAATATCTATAAATAGAGGTATAAAACCCAAATTATGAGATATTATGTGGAAAACTTGAGGAGAAAAATATTGATCAAGAGGAGAATCATGGAAGAAGATAAAAGGAAAGGCAATGACAATAGAAATATTTATATATACAAGGTATTTCATTTCTTCAATTGAACCTTAGTATTAGTTTTGATTTCATGAATCATTGGATCTGTCCAAAATTTCTCCCTCGAAGTTGGTCAAAGTATCCAAAACCAATTGACCAGATCGGGTATGGATCCCACACCCACATTGTGTCGACACGGGTGCGGCACCAAAAATTGAAGAATCCAAGTAACTTCGCTGAGAAATTCCCTGCATATAACTTAGATGATCTGCAAAAACAGAGATTCTACAATCTCTCTTTTATAATAAGTACAGTGCCTTTACACACAAGAAGCTGTGTATTCGTTATCTCCTATCTGTTCAGACTCCACAACCTTTTATTGCCTAGTATAATTTGAATTGTGCGGACATAATGCTGCCCCCATGGTGTCAGCTTATTTCTATATCTAGCATATGGTATTGGCCTTCAGAAGAGTGCACATATATTGATTGTTGGATGACAATAATGTTTGAAAATGATTCAGTAATGTGAATTGAGTATGGAAGACATATGTTAGAGTGAAGGATATGAATTGGAGTGGCTCTGAAACAAAAGAAGTTGGAAATTTGTGTATATGCTAATAAGTGAAACGTGGACTAACTTAAAAATATACAACTTTTGGTACTGAGAGAATTTGATTAGAGTCCTGGAGGAGAATGTAGGAAGGTTCTATTTGGGGTTTCCCAGCCCATGCAATTTGCTCCATATTTCCAGTCAATTTTCTAACCATTTAATACAAGCATCATTTTCTTTTGTCCTAGAGAGAGATAGGTCTAAAGGAGTGGTTCATTCTATTATACAGAATTTGTATTCCATTATCTCTAAGTATGCAGGGCAATTCCTTTAGGGTAATAATTTGCTACAAACTAGGAGTGTCAAATGGGTGAGTTGGGATGAATATGAGAATGTTAAAGTGGGCTAAGTTAATAAATGGATGAGTCATTGAATCGCTTGTTATTGGACTGAAATGAGCTAAAAATCGGATATAACCGAACCCACTCAATTGTTACTAAGTTTTAAATTCGAAGTTTGTTTTCTTATAATTTGTTTGAGTATTTAATAAAACTTTTTTCCTAATTCAAATTCAAAGGTCATTTTCTTATAATTTGTTTGAGTACTTAATAAACTTTTTTCCTTATATAATGACTATAAAACATACAAATAATAAAAATGTCTTTTTCTAAAATATTTAGACAACATTTCTCATGGGTCAATTTGAGTTGCATACCAGCATTGTTTTAAAATGGGCTGAACCAAGCAGGTCAACATGAATAAAATAAGCAGGTCATTACCCACCAAACATAAAGAGGTTGAGCGGGTCATGATTATTTGGGCTGATTTTGCCACCCCAACTACAAACCATGTAGCAAAGGACATAGAGCACCAAAAAACAGCAGTTTGATAAGTCTAGACATCAAGTAACATCAGGTCACCAACTTCCTTGACCTTCCGGCACTGGGCAGGCGTCAGCCCCCATACATGGTCTTACGAAAACCAGATTGTTAACTAAATATATAGCATAGTAGTATATAACAAAATCAATCACCTTTTCAATGGTGTCAACAAACTGAGCCATAAGATCAGAACACCAGATAAATCGATGATCAGTAGAAAGAAAATTACCTTTGATTTGTTAAGCTCGGGATTACTTTTCAAAACACTCCAATTGCGTGTAATTTTCTCATCCTCCTCTTCACCTTCAGCCTCACTTCCTTCTTCTTCATCCTGAACAACCAAGAGAAGTTAACATAATTAATAATTAACATACAAGGCCAATGTAGCAAAACAAAGTTCATAAAACATCAAATTTAAAACAAAGTAAGAATAATAATGATCTCACATCATTTTCACCAATGTCAACAGCTCTTGCCATAGCTTCATCAATTTCTGCCACCTGTTGCAGAGAAGGAAGTCTTTTACTGCATATATTCTAAGAAAAGGAGATTGGGACTACTAATTGCAAGCAATCTGATTTCTGATGATTGTAAGATTATTTGATACATATGAAAAGAGTGCAGAATGAAGTAGACAACAGTATGTTAAGAGTAAAATTTTTCGATTTTATGTACAAGTTAACTACAACATATTTATGCGTGAAATCCAGAGTAGTTTTGCTTGTATACCCTAAAAAGTAAATTCTTTCGAGAGAGAGGTAGGTGCTATATAAGATATCACACCAAGAAGGTTTAATAAAAAATATTTACAGCCAACCCAAAGAGTATATCCCCACCTATTCTTAAAGAGAATCTTTACAGCCACCTATTCTTAAAGAGAATCTATGAATTCTACACTGCTTCAACACCATTTAAACCTATCATTTCTTTCTCTCCTTAAAAGTTAATTCTGGAATCAACTAATGGACAAACTACTCAATTGAAGCTTTTTACATGGATACCAATTCGTTTGCAGCAATGTTATAATTAACAAATGCAACTGCAAGGAATACTACCTTTCACACAAAACTCAGATACAGAAACAAAGTATTATAAAGCCCTAGGAAAAGTTATTACCTCAATTTCTTC
This sequence comes from Solanum clarkiae, assembly GCA_011800125.2. Classification (NCBI taxonomy): domain Eukaryota; kingdom Viridiplantae; phylum Streptophyta; class Magnoliopsida; order Solanales; family Solanaceae; genus Solanum; species Solanum clarkiae. The sequence continues at coordinate 4,002,104 of JAABOM020000092.1, forward strand.
CGTCTTCTCTGTGGCCAGAATTTTCTCTAGCTCCTCTCTTGATATTACTTTGCCATGCTGATAACAAAATGTTCCAACAAAAACCGGAATATAAATCAGTAAATGATAGGCTAATAAAACATAATCACTAAAACAGGCATGTCAACTCTACACACAGCCGATAACATCTAAATTCTAAAACTTGTAGCTTTTTGTTTTTTTAAAGTTAACATGACAGCTAAAGAAGTATGCTACAACTTATGTAAAGTACAAACGGTTATCATCTCCCGTCAGCAAACCGAAACTAGAATTCTTTTGATTTGATTCATCACATTCATAGAGCCCAGTAAAGTTGAATCTTCATAAAGTGGAACTATCTTTAATTAGATTCATCAGTCATAGAGCCCAGTAATGTTGAATCTACATAAAGTGAAATCATCAGCAAGATTTGGCTAGACTTAACCGACACTTCCATCTCAATTTTCTTTGACTTACCTTCATCTTCATCCATCATAATCTACTAGACCTTTTGTCTAAATTTAAGTATTATGCTGAGCTCCAACAGTAAAAATAACACAATTAGAAGAGATGTTATTCATACACCACACTAGCTATACACATCTAGTTGGAATCAGCTGAATGAATCCCATATGTCCACAAGGGGATGGGCAAACAGTTGACATACAGAAATACCAACTTCGAGATTCTAATTACAACATTCAGTGTTAGCCCACCTGCTCTAAACTTGGTCACTGTAGCAGGCTGCTCGTGAATTAGTTGATGCACACACAAACTGGCCTGAAAACTTTCATCATTTCTAAATTCATTTGCATCTATTCCACTATATATGGATTCACTACCTCATCTTTTTACGCAGTTTTAAGGATTCTCAAATACCAGCATATATCTCAGTTTTAGCTCTAAGGATTTGTAAATCTCTCAGTAGAATAAACATCGGATCTCAAATAAGCGGCACAACAACAACGAATCCCTAATATCAACAAGCTAATATCACCTACATATCCTTTGCTTCTATCATATCCGTACTAAATCCGCATTGAATCAGATTGGTTTAGGATAACCATCAAGTTTAGTAGAAACATTAGTTAATATCTATCCAGCTATTTGAGAGATTGAGCCTCAGTATCTTTACAAAGTAAATAATGCAACATCTCATATGGAGGCAAACAGCATGAACATAATTTAGCACAGAGTATCTCCATTTCCATTTGCTTAAACATGAAATCTATCACTAATTCTGTAGCTTTTGATAATAAACACAGCATGTCACAGAACTCATCATTTAATTTGAAGTGCAGACGTGAAAATGAAGGGCAGAAATAAAGTCAATAAAGTTAACTAGGCAGGAAGATCATGTAGGGTACTGAATAGCAAGTTGCTTGACCAAACCTCTTTAAGATAGGCTAACATATTTGGTGTTGGTTCATGGAAGTCTGGACCCCTGAAATCAATCACTTCATCTGGATCCTGAATGTAATTAATGGTTGGGTAAACTGGATCTCCACCCCAAACTGCACAAAAAGAAAAGGAAAATGCAAATTGTTGATTTCCAGTCAAAATGGAAAAGAAAACCCAAACAAATCAGAACAAGACACTTGCAATTCCAATCATTCTGATCAGACAGGATAAAGAGAGAGGTACTTTTTGACCCTCAACCAATCAGGCTATGTTGAGATATTTTTGTTCAAAAAAAATAATTTGAAAACATTTTTAATTGTAGTTTCCTGAAATAATCAAAGCTAAGATCCCTATAAATACCCAAAAAAATGACTGTCCCTCAACTTTTAATCACCTTCACTTCTAAACCAGCTGCATACACAGATACACACAAGTCACAAGAAAAAGCAGGAAAGTTATAACGTATAGTTCAGCCAGAGGGAAGAGAGATACTTTGTTTTATTTGATCCTCTCGCATTCTCATGGCCAACGGATCACGAGGAATACGAATATCTGTTCCCATCATTATGCGGTATTCACGATCTGTTTGATGGCAGAACATTTCGATGAGTTGAGTGTTCTCATCTTCACCAGTCTCTTCAAAATGCTTTTGAATGGCATCTCGAGAAGTATCTCTCTTCCAAGCTTTGACCCACTCTGAGTAGTATGCAATAGGACCGTTCTCTTCCAATTTTTCTTTTTCAGCCTGTAGCCTGCAATGCCCACTTATTAGTTCTTAGTTCCAATAGAAAGTGTACTCTGGTTCATCTTGAACTGGAAAACTAGATTGCCAAGTCATTTAGCAACTCAAAAATCTGTCAATCAGGGAACAACACAAGGGACAAGTTTCAACAACAACAACAACAACAACGTACCAAATGAAATCCCACAAGTGGAGAAGGGACAAGTTTGAGAAAATATTAAATCAAAACATGTCTCCAAGACAATGACCTAATGGTTAAGGCATGGGAGTAACAACCTGGAGATCACAAGGTCAAATCCTAACCACAGTGTGATCCCATCCTTTCTAACCTTAGTGGACAAGATTACCTAGGTAACACATGCATGTTGGCTGGATATATAGGCCAGCAGTAGTTGAGATGCATGCAAGATGGCCCCCATACCACGGGTATATAAGATACAACAACAACAACAACATACCCAGTGGAATCCCACAACTGGGGTCTGGGGAGGATAGAATGTACGCAGACCTTACCACTACCTCATAGAAGTAGAGAGGGTGTTTCCTGGGAACCCTCGTCTCAAAAACCCATAAGCAGAATAAACTAGATAGTATATAAGATAATAAAGGTAAAAAATTAAACAAAGACAAAATGTAAGTCAAGACTTGACTTTCTACTGAAAACAGCTTCAGAGGGCTTGCAGAACCCATAGCTTTTGAAAGCACTAGACGAACGCAAAAAGAAAGAGAAAGGACATAGAGTTGATCATCAATCTAACTGAAGTTTGACAATTTATTTACATTAATGCTATTTATAATATACATAACCAATATGACAAAAGAGAATGCACAATGACTTGTTGATTGACTCATTGTAATAACAATAATAAGAATCCCAAGAATAAATTAATTCAACAGTGTACAAGCACATAATAATACATTAAAGCAATGGAATTTGCTAATTTCGTACTTCCTCTCAATTTTCCTATCCTTTCGTAGCAAGGTTCCTAGTAGCCTATCCTTTATGATATTCATTTATGACAGACGATGGGCTTATGAATAAATCTAGTACCAAACGAGTGAGGTCCATGCTCTAACATTTCAGTACAAGGGAAAAAGGAAGAGAATATAACTTGTGATATAGTAGATGATGCAACATTATTACAAAAAGTTGTTGATTCTACCTTTCCTCCTTGTATATATGTCTCCTTGCTCTATAGAGTGCAGTCTCAGTCAATGTAGGATGCTCACCATAGAGCTTTACTTGTCCTGTCTCTGCCATAGCTTTAAGAAACACCTGTTCCAGGGAAAAGAATAATAATCATTAAGTCAGAATGTTAGTGATGTTATTAATTGGCATTGCTCGAGAACCATGGGAGGTTTAAAGTGGTTAGCAATGTATTATCTATATTCACCGCGTCTCTACTGAAGTATCATTTTATCCACTTTGGATTTGTATTCATCTATTTTACAACCTGTCATCGAGCAAGCAACTAGCATGACCAGCATTGACATCCAATCTTGATTTAGCACAATTGAATTACACCAATTACACAATTAAACAATTATGCTTCTTAGTAGTATTTATATTTGGTACTGACCGTTTCAACATCAGGGCGCCGCCTCTGCCACCTAGACCATTGCTCTTTTTCAGGCTTTCTCCAATTCCACCATAGTTCTTCACTAGTAAGTGGCTTCTCTATTTTCTTCTTTGCCTTTGGATCAATAAATGGGTGAGGCCGTCCATGTTTTTTATCCAGCTCATAGCCTGTCAGTTCCTCTTCTTCTGGTTCAGGCTGATAAATGACATATTCTGAGGAAAGATCCTTTGGCTCTTCTGGTACATCATCTGGAATCTCCAGAGGATCATCAGAAATTATATTGATGTCTGAAGGCTGGGAAGTGGAAGCAGATGCCTTGTACTTCTTTCTTCTACTTCCAGGAGTTTTTCCATAAGATGGAGTTCCAGTTGAAACACCTTCTGGTTCAGGAGCCCTGGCAGCCCGAACTCGACTAGCTGTGCCTTCTGGCCAGTACTCTTGCCCAGGAATACTAGCACGAGCTCCAGATGCTGGTTCAAGTTGCCCAGAAGTGGAGTCCATATAACTGTGATAAGGGTAACGCTCGACAGACACCTGCTCAAAGTTTCCCTGATTCTTTTCCTTATTCTCACACTTTATACATGGAGCTAAAGGAGCCTTTTGAAATGGACTACTGAAGACAAATTTGAGCTGCCATATTGAAACAGGAATAGTACCTGTAAACAGTGTCTGGGTGGTTCCCAGCACAATGCATACTCCTATTAGTGAAGACTTTTTGAAATGATGAGAAACCTTACTACGATATAAAGCACTGAGCACCTTCCTGAGAGAATTTGCATCGAACATATTGCCAGACTCTACTTTATAATGTTAAACAAGAGATGCTTAAACATAAGATAAGACAGGAATGGCAAATTAGTGAATAAATTCCACCAGAAATTTAAACCAGCTGCCATCTCAATTACTATGTGTCTTACCGTCGCAGAGAGCAATGTATACTAGTGTGCAATTCAAATGCACATGTATATATAGTTCAACAATGAAGAAGAAAATGTAAACAGGTAAACTTGGTGTTCATATGGAGGGAGTAAGAAAGAGAATCAGCTGTTTGGTAACAAATAGCCATCCCAGTAATCAGGAGCATCCAGATTAATTGTACATTAATACGTCCATTAAAATAATTCACTTAATAAGTACAAGTAATTTATTTAAAATCCAGCAAGCTACTTATTCTAAAATTCAGAACCCACAAACTCAAAAATCTAGCTCCAACTCTGACACACACATATGTATATATGTCTAAAAGAAAATTGATAACATAGTACTGCAATCAAAAACAGAAACAATTGCTACCACGAAACTACAAAAAACTCCTAAAATCTAACCAAACTCCCTTCGCCGCTAAAGTAAAACATTTCCTCCCAACAGCTTGCCCTGATCGTTAGCTCTAACACTCAAGAATAGATTAACTATATGGTCAGACATATAATGCCATTGTACATTAGGATCAATACATCAAACCTGTGGGAATATTCCTTTATCTCTTGAACATATGAACCATTTAATCTCATCTAGACCTCAGTACAAAGCTTTCCCCCAATCTCAAGAGGATGTTTCATATACAAGCTGCTTTTATCATCCTTAACATTCTGCATCCAACCCACTCTCCCACCCTGACCATTGATTGATTCCTCTCAAAGATGCAAAAAGTCAAATATAAACCCAAAAGCAACAATTTTGAACACCTGGAGATGAATAATTTTGTAAAGTGCTCCTTTTACCTATCATCTAACAAATAATAGGTAACCAATCCACAGAGTTTGAGATTCTATTTTCAAACATAATAATAAAGAACACCTAAAGACAAATGTGAGAAAATAATATTAATAATCTAAAGGCACCTTTCTATTGGGGCACCAAATGCTAGGCACAAATCCATCTGTAGAGGCTACAATTCTCAGTCCTCTATCTGCAAATTAACCGAAAAAAAACAATTTTACAAAGCAAGAAGGAATCAACAAAGGAAAAATAATTCAAAGCTGAACCGAGTAAAAAACTGTACCTTGATAGAAGGAAGTAGACAATACAGAAGCCATCACTGAAATTGGCAACTCGAAAATGCTATAAATAAGTCTTATCCTTTGTCCTTTGCTTTGGGTTTAGGAGGGGCTTTAGGATAATGTGACTCTATGCGGTCGGGTTGTCCTTGAACCGTCATACAAATTCGGACCGGGTTGCAGACTGGACTAGTCCCCTTTGTTCCGCTTGATTTCCACCGGTTCAAACTAGTCTCTACTCCTTAAAAATGTACGTCCTATGCATATCCACCGATTCGATTTGATTTTAAAGTTTATTGATTCGATTTATTGATTATTAATTTGTAAGTATATTAAATCGTTATAGAATCATTAAGATATTAGCTTATCGATTGTTGATTTATCGGCTTATTGATTGTTATCGATTTAACTGTTAAGATTTGACAAAAAATTTATCGGTTATTGATCGTTATTGGTTTAACTATCAAGATTTGACAAAAAAATTCTTTATTCAAAGTTACTTAGAAATAAAGTGACAAATCAAATTAACCATGCATATGATTTGACAAATTGCATTTTGCTCAAAATCAAACACTATTACATTGTAGAATAACTAAGAGCTTGAGACAATAAAAAATAAAAGGATGAAACTATCAAGGACTTTATATATCAAATAATACAAATGTAATTATTTAATTTATTATCGGATTATCGGTTAACCCATTAAGAAAAAACCTAAAATCGTTAAAAATCGATAACCCAATAATAAAAAAATTTAAACCGTTACTGAAACTGCTAAATCAATAACCCGTTATCGATAAACCAATAACTTTTTTTCCATTCGGATAATTGATTTCAGTTCAATTTTGAATAGCCATAGTAGGTCATCTCAAATGGAAAACAAACCGATAATGGTACTTTTGCTTTGCATTTTTATCTATCCAATATTAACTTGACAATATTCCTCCATGTTAATTTATATGACATTTTACTCTTAATACGATGATTTCTAATTACATAAATATTTATGATTTATTTACACAAAAAATTTTAAGAGTCTTGCTTTTTTTTGTTAAACTATGTCATCCAAATTGAAACAAAGGAAATACTGAACAAAAGATAAATTTTTAATATATCACCATTTGATATGATAAATTTAATGTTGTGAAAATTATATTAAAAAATAACTATTGTTAATAATAAAAATAATTATTTCTTGATTTTCTAAATTGGACAAATAAAAAATATGTTTTTAATATAATAACTAAATAAAAATAGACAAAGGGAGTATAATTTGTTGGGGAGAACCTGAAAATTGTTCATTTTAAAAAAAATTTACTAGTGTTTATGAACGTTCGCTGCATGTTATTTTTGATCAATTTCAATCATAACAAAATATATAAGATAATAACAAAAAATATTATTATAGCATAAGATTATGTCTATGATATTACTTCTTTAAAAATAATATTGTTGGTCCTTTTAGGTTATAAGGCAAAACATACCTACCTGCATTGATCTTGATGTAAGAATTGTAGGTGGCCATAAGTGGATTTAGAGCGAGTTTCATAGATTTAGCTGAACACATTATTTTTTGTTCCAATTATTTATATATGATAGATGTAGTATATAATATATTGATTCGATGGATCTGGAATACAATATTTTAGTCTAAATCTTATATCGTATTACAAAAATCATTAGATATATGCAAAAATTAAATCTAAAAGGAGTTATTAGTATTTGATATCGTATTATAGAATCTAGAACTCATAAGATTGAAATCTTCACCTCACCTCAGTATTTGTAGACATACAATTGAAGTATTTGAATTAAATCTATGCTTAGAATAAAGGAAAATGTTTAAACTTGCTTATGTACTATTTGAAATTTCTCAATTTTGATCTTCATACATTCATACCATCGACATTTGCAAAATCGCACATATTTACTTTTGCCACTAAGAGAGCTTTAGCGCGAAAAGAATGAATCCCACGTGTTTGAATTCTAATATAAGAGGTCTAATTTTACCCCTCAGTTTCTTACTTTAGTTTAAATCTATCCTTAAATTGAATCTTCATTAGGAGTCAGAGATAAAAACTAGATTGTTTCTTAAAAATTTAAGCAACATCAAATCAAAAGTTCAATAGAAGGCGAAGCTGACCAAGTTCAAATAATACAACGAAATTTTAACTATTTTCTCTATAACAAAACCAAATATATACATTCTCAATTCATTGAACTTTAGATTATGAATTCACTTTTGTTCCAAACAACAAACATATTTATATTAAAAGGCTAATCAAGAGGGGAAAAAGGGGTTGTTTTCAAATGTCCCAACAACAACAATGACAAAAGCTTTGATCTAATAGACAAAAACAAGATTTCATTAAAACTAAAAAAAAAAATTTGAAGACAAGAAAGAGCAGAGACTTCACTTGTTGTCTCAAATTTGTATGGTCAAGATTCCATTTCTCTCAACATTATTCACCTAATTTAATTGCATGATTCCGACAGCCAGATCAATGTCTCATTTCGAGGTACTATTTTTTCTTCTTTCTTTTTCTTGTTAAAAAAATATTAATCAAAATTACAAAAACAAAAAAGTGGTCCAAAGTTCCTAACTTTTTGTAATAATAATAAACCAATTGAGTCTCATCACATGAATTTTTCTTGAAAAAAGCAGGTTGTATATAATTCATAGAATTAATGGACCATTCTCAACTATCAAAATCTCACCTAGTTATAAGTCAATCTTTTAGGTTGGACTCTCTTAGCTTAGCTTGTTCAACCTATAACAATTACATTAACATAGGTTGGTCCATTGCGACTTGAAAGTTGTGGCCTATATTAAAAAGGGAAGTGAATCGTGAATGAGATTGTTGATTTTGAAGCAAGAGAAGCATAATAAACCAATTGAGCCTTGCATAGAATTCATTGATAATTGGTTAGAGATTTATAGATTGAATGATATTTGTAGAATGAATGGACCACTCTCAACTATCAAAATCAACCTAGTTATAAGTCAATCTTCTTAGGTTGGACTCTCTTGTTCAACCCATAATAATTACATTAATATTGGTTGGTCCATCGCGACTTGGAAGTTGTCGCCTATATTAAAAAGGAAAGTGAATCGTGAACAACGAGATTGTTGATTCTGAAGTAAAGACAAGCATAATAAGCCGATTGAGCCTTGCATGGATTTCATTGATAATTGATTAAAGGTTTACAAATTGAATGAGTTTTTTACTTAACTAGTTTTTGGATTTGGGATATTTCTAGTTAACTAGTCTTTTAAGTTCCAACCCTCCTAATATTCAATCTACAACAATTATATCAAAGTATATTTATCCAGTGTTATTTAAAGTTATGACCTATTTCGAGTTTAGAGTGTCATATGGTTTGTAGAATGAATGGACCATTTTCAACTATCAAAATCCAACCTAGTTATGGGTCAATCTTTTAGGTTGGACTCTCTTGTTCAACCTATAACAATTACATTAACATTGGTTGGTCCACAACGACTTGAAGTTGTGGCCTATATTAAAAAGGAAAGTAAGTCGTGAAGAACGAGATTGTTGATTCTGAAGCAAGACAAGCATAATAAACCAATTGTGCCTTTGCATGGATCGATTTCATCAATAATTAGTTAGAGGCTTATAGATTGAATGAGTTTCCTACTTGCTAAACTAGGTTTTGGATTTGGGATTCTTCTAGTTAATTAGTCTTTTAAGTTCCAACTCTCGTATTCAATCTATATAACAATTATATCAACGTGTATTGATCTTGTGATATTTAAAGTTATGACCTATTTCGAGCGTAGAATGTCAATGGTGGAAACATAAACTCAAAGAGGTAAGTCAACATAAATAACGAGGTCATTGATCCTCTAACAAGTTAACTATAATGAACCAATTGAGTCTCACATGAATTTTCCTAGAAAAATTAAGTAGGATGTATATGATTTATAGAATGAATGAACCACTCTCAACTATCAAAATCCAACCTAATTATAAGTCAATCTTTTAGGTTGGGCTACTCTCTTGTTCAACCTATGACAATTGCATTAACATTGGTTGGTCCACAACGACTTGAAGTTCTGGCCTATATTAAGAAGGAAAGTAAATCGTTACCAACGAGATTGTAGATTAAATGAGTTTCCTACTAATTAAACTAGTTTTTGGATTTAGGATACTTCTAGTTAACTAGTCTTTTAAGTTCCGACCCTCCTATTCAATCTACAACAATTATATCAAAGTATAATTATCGAGTGTTATTTAAAGTTTATGACCTATTTCGAGTATAGAGTGTCATATGATTTGTAGAATGAATGCACCACTCTCAACTATCAAAATCCAACCTAAGTATAAGTCAATCTTTTAGGTTGGACTCTCTTGTTTAGTCTATAACAATTGCATTAACATTGGTTGATCCACCGCTACTTGAAGTTGCAGCCTATATTAAAAAAGAAAGTAAGTTATGAACAACGAGATTATTGATTCTAAACCAAGACAAGCATAATAAACCAATTAAGGCTTGTATGGATTTCATCGATAATTGGTCAGAGGTTTATAGACTGAATGATTTTTCTACTTATGACGAAACTAGTTTTTGGATTTGGGATACTTCTAGTTAACTAGTCTTTTTAAGTTGCGACCCTCCTATTCAATCTACGACAATTATATCAAAGTATATTTATCCAGGATTATTTAAAATTATGACCTATTTCGGGCATAAACTGTCATATGACTTGTAGAATGAATGAACCACTCTCAACTATCAAAATCCAACCTAGTTATAAGTCAATCTTTTAGGTTGGACTCTCTTGTTCAACCTATAACAATTGCATTAACATTGGTTGGTCCACCACGATTTAAAGTTGAGGCCTATATTAAAAAGAAAAGTAAGTCGTGAACAACCAGATTGTTGATTCTAAAGCAAGACAAGAATAATAAACCAACTGAGCCTCTTGCATGGATTTCACTGACAATTGGTTAGAGGTTCATCGATTGTATGAGTTTCCTACTTACTAAACTAGTTTTTGGAATTGAGATACTTCTAATTAATAAATGTTTTAAGTTCCCACTCTCCTATTCAATCTATATAACAATTGTATCAAAGTAAATTTATCGAGTGTTATTTAAAGTTATGTCCTATTTCGAGCATATAGTTTCAAAAGTGGCAACATAGATTCAAAGAAGTAAAAGCCAAGCATGAATAATGATGCCATTGATCCTCTAACAAGGTAGCTTATAATGAACCAATCGAGTCTTGCATGTATTTTGCTGACAAACGATCAGAGGTTTATAGATTAAATGACTCTCCTACTTAATAAGCTATTTTTGCATTGGGCTCTTGTGTCCAATATTTTAGGTTTGATTCTCCTATTCAACCAATAACTAAAATATCAATCACTACTTAAGGTGGTGGGCTAATAGTATCCTAGACAATCCAAGAGGAAATTGATTGTGAATAATAACACATTTGTTCACCCAGAATTGCATGGACGCACATGAATCTCACAATTGGTAAGAGCTTTAATAGTCGACGCTCATCATGGGTCATCTGGAAACAGTCGCGCTATGTTTTTAAACATAGGGATCCCCTTACCCCGCAATGGGCGGGAGCTTTTGAGGCATTAGGGTAATGTTGTTTTGTGGTCTTCTATTCAATCTACAACATTATCATGATGTGTTAGAGACACCATATAAACAAGAAGATAGATTATGGTACCCTACTTGTGTCCTATAAAAGTGTGTTAAGTTATTGTTTGATATAATAAGGGGACTTGTTTGGACAAAAAGTTTTTTTTGGACCACAAGGTCTTGAAATAGGAAAAAGTTTAAAAATTATTGGTCCCCCTTTTCTTAATCTTGTTTATTTTTCTTTTCCAATTAGGTATATACATTTTTTGTGTTTTTTTTTCATTGTAGTTGACTCTATTTGTATTAATGAAAATGAGGTTAAAGGAAAGGGGATCAATTTGATTTCACTATATGTACATAAATGTATAAGATCAACTTACTTAGGGAAAATATCTATCCAAAAAAAAAAAAAAGAAAACCCCCAATGTTTGTCTCTTTATTAAAAGGTTTATTCTAAAAAATGCAGTACAATTCAAAGATTCGAAATCAAGATGGTTATTAGGTGACCATTTAGACATAATTATTGTGAATTTTGAAAGGAGAAAAAGTAGTATTTGGAAAAGGAAAATGGCATACGAAAATCGGAGTTTTGTTTGGACATGAATACAAATTTGTTGTTTTAGAATTTTTGTGAGCGATTTGGAGTGAAAATTGTGAAAATAATTTTTGGAGTTTTTCAAGTTAGAAAAAATTTCATTGAATTTAGAAAAATTATAATAATTCTACGTTCAAATAGATCGCCAAATTCATCAAATTATATACTGCATTTGCCAGCAATAAGCAAATTTAGAACTGATTTTAATCAAACTTATAATAAATATGTATGTAAGGAGAACTTGCTCTTTATATATACATGGACGATGAGCATTTGTTTTCCTTTCCTTCTTATAACTGAGAAATCTCGAGGTCTATGATGCATGATTTGAAACTCAATCAAAAATGGGATTCAGGATTTAACGAATTTGAGAGGCAAATTATAGAGGAAGAAAGAGTTCCAAATCAAAAAATTCATCATGTGTGTTCCTCCTCTTCTTTTTCATGCAACATAATCTTATATAGTGCCAAACATTCATAACTTAGAGAGACAAATTCGTAATTTAAACTTAGTGAATTTAACTTTTAAAATTCTTATAGTGCTAAGAATTTCAATAGTAATCTTCAAAGAAATGAAAAAAAAAAATGCCACACTTATGATATTAGCCTATGTCAACGGAATTCTATTTTGAAAATTCCACACATACAAAGACATATATAGTACCTAAACAACAATTCATACTGTGGAGTGGGGTATGTTGTTTGGACTACTCGAAAAATGCCAATACATACATATCTGATCCTTAAAAAACAATGTATATTTTGAATAATTTGATTCGAGTACTATAAATTATTGAATAGTTCAAATAACATAGAATGAATATTAGTTTGTTGATACGATGAAGTACAATGTGACACGCCCCGTGCCACTTTTGCCACAAATCTGAGTTCTAAGGCCGTAACAAATGGGCCTCAAAGTAGTATCTTGGGTTGCAATTGTTGTCTATCATGTTTGGGCTTTGAGGAAGGCATGCAGGCTCATATTGTTGGACAAATTATAGAAAGATATTGTAATTGAAAGCATAACATGTGTTAGTTAAATATATAAAAATCCCTAAAATTATCAGTATTTTATATTAATTATGATAGAATTTTAGGAAAGACAACACCTCGAATCAGTATTGCGATCCTTTATCTCAGTTATTGTAGTACTTGTATCGTTCAGGATATAATAATTTGAGATTATTTTTATCTTTCATTAGTTTATCATCAACAGTCTCTTTAGGACATAGATGATTAACTCTAATAAAAGTATTATTGATTGATTTGATTTATCAAACTCGTGACCGATAATAACGATACTAACACTTTGTTTGCATGATTTTATGTATTGTTTCATATATATATAGTAGTATAAAATTGTATCATATCATATATCATATTATATTATTTTAATGAATACATATTATTTTAATGAATATAATATTTAAATAAATCGTATCATTCTATGTTATTACAGAATATCACATATTCATAAGTTGAATGTTGAATCTACAAAAACTTATAAGGCAGAGAATAGCACTACTATGTAAAGATAGAGTAAATGATAAATAAAATAAATAAAGATAAAATGAAAAAAATATTAAAACAATAACGAGATGGTATTTTTATTATTATTTAAAAATAAATTTAAACTATGTGATATCATATCACCATTTGAGATGAATTTAAACGATACGATATAATACCAACCATCCAAACAAGGCGTAAAGAAAAAAACAAAAGGAATTTAGTCTTTGTACGTTGCCTCTCTCCCTCTCAATTTTTTTTCGCAATGGCGACCCTAATGTATCACATGTTGTCATCGTCTTCACTGTTATCTCTGGGACTCTACCATCTCGTCTCCGCCACCCGGAACCGCCTCAAATCCTCCGGAGACTACGCCGCCAAACCCTACCACCCGCTCTCCTTCATATCTCAGCCGCATCTCCGCCGTCTACCTCTCTATCTCCTCCTTCTGTGTCTCCTCATTTCTCTGATCCATCAATCGCTTGTCTCTTTAGATGCCGATCCTCTCCTCAAAGGTCACACTCCGGTGCACCGTTTCACGTCTCTTCAAGCAGCGGCCGTTGTTTTCTCGTTTATAATACTCGTCGTGTGTCTCCTCATCTCCGAGTCAACTTCTCTTCTTCCGGTTCCTTCCGATCTGTTCTTCGCATTCGCTGCAGCACTTTTCTTCCTACAGTATTCGGTATCTGCTTCTTCTGCTTCCGTTCAAACCTCCGATCTCCAGGCTAAATGTGATTCCGTTTCTGCTCGCATTTCTGCTCTCTCTGCTCTACTTTGTCTCGTGATCGCCGTTCAACCTAGGCTTTTCCTGGCTGATGTTGCCTTAGCTGCTTCTGTATGTCTCCAGGGACTATGGGTTCTCCAGACGGGACTTTCTCTTTACGTTGATGCGTTCATACCTGATGGTTGTCATAAGCTGTTGGATGTTGTTACGGGGGTAGAAGGTTCAACCAAATGCGATTTGGAGGACTCTAAGCTCCGGGCTATTGCTATACTCGATTTGGCTTTTGTAGTTCATGTGATGTTTGTATTGCTCATTGTCATTGTCACTTATGCTGCCGTTGCTAAAAGTGTTGGCATCAGGAGATTTGGCTCTTATGAAGCTCTGTCCAACGCTGACTCTAGTCATATACAGATGAAAGCTATGACGGGAACTCAGGCTTGATAATCGATGCATTAGGTATCATTCTCTCCATAACTACTCAAAGGATATGTTAAGCTCTTAAAGCAGAACAATTGAATTGGTGAAGTGTAAGGAGATGCATTGCTTAATATATAACATCTTGTAAATGGGATATATCAACTAAAATTAATTGTCTACTTCCTGTTTTGTGATGGTTGTGCAAGTATTTGTTACTGTTCATTTATTCGGTACATGCATTATTAAATCTCCTGGTCTGGATAGATTCCTAGTCTGTATCATCAGTGGACCAAAGTTCATGCACTTGGCAGCTAAAATGAGTGCCAAAGCAAAGGAATTAAGCACATCGCTCGATGTGATAACACAACATACTAATAATATAATGAGGGATGAAAGAAAACAACCACATGTCTAAACCAAATATCGAAAGAAGCTGGGGAGCATTACTATTAGTTGGTTTATGCGTTAGAATATAGTATCAAAATCACTTCCACAGTTGGAGGTGATAGTATTGCATCCCAAAAATAATAACCAAAACATGCTCAACACCAATATCGGAGATCAATAAGGAGGAAAAGGAAGTTTCTGTAGAAGTTGACTTCCTCATTTTTGGTTGTGTGAGTGTTTGTTACTGTTCATTCTCTAAGTAAGTGCATTATCAAATCTCCCACCCTGGAGAGATTCCTAGCTTTGTATTATCAACTTTACCATCACATGCTTGGCTCTTATTTTGCTGCAATTGTGCTCCCAGGACCCAGGCTGAAATAGACCTATGAATGTTTTTGTAGGTGATTTTTGAAAAAAAAAAATTCTATAGTATTAACTAATTTGCTTAAGCTGTAAGTCCATAATTTCGACCATTGTTTATGCTTTCAAAATGTCTTTGTCTGGCCAGGATTATCCAAGACAGTGTTAATCTTACTCAGGAATCACTAAAAGCATTGGAGCCACTAGGGTTTCTTCTGCTTTATCCCTTGTTTCTTTCAGAATTGATACTTGCAAAGTGGCAAAGACCTAGGATAGAATTAGCTAGGACTTCTTACAGTGTCCTTGTCAATAAGAACTCCTCTCCTTTACCGTTCAGAGTCATCATGTATCACAACTTCATCTCCATATCTGCTTCTAAATGATTCACCTGTTGAACTTATTAAAACTTAGTGTGGTCTTTGATAAGGGGTCGTCTATCCCCGTGCTTGTTCGTTCTTTGTTAAAATGCACTTTCTAGGGTCAATATTAGTACTATAAAAAGTATGTATAAGAGAGACCTTATCTTGGTTGAAGTATCCGAAGAATATAAACTTGTTTTCATTGGGTCTATTCCCACTCTTGTTTACCATCTTGGTTCATATTCTTCTGAGCTACGTTGCCCACAAAGTTGATATGAAGATTATTCTTTTTCTTGACCTGTAAACCAACTCACCAGGGGGGAGGGGCGGGCAGTTAATTAAAGAAAAGGTCTCTTTAACATGACTCATCTTAAAAAAATTAAGTATCTGGTCTAGAGATGGTTCTCTTTTTTCTAGCAGTAAATGGAAAATATCATAAACAAAGTCCTTTTCTAGCAGTAAATGGAAAATATCATAAACAAAGTCCTTTCTTAGTCTCTCTGCAAATAGTATAAGTCTTGGACCTGGAAACTGCGTATTGTTGGTATAGGAGGTCTGTATAAGCGTATTAAATGAAAATGGGTCATGTGAAAACAATTAAGGTATTGGGTGACTATCCCATTTACAACTGAAATGATCCATTTCCTCCATTTTCCTTGAAACATTGGTCCTGAGATCTTGACCATTCCCACTTCATCATTTTGCTATTGATGATCATATAATTGCGCCTGTTGGAATTTATGAGTGTAACTGATTCCGTTCTCTCCAACGAGAGTTTAAAGATATTTACTCCAAGATCCACATTTCTCCCTCAGCTGTCAGACTTAGAAGTTTAGAGTAGAAACCTCTTTGCCTCTCTAAAGCATTTGTTTCACTTGACAATGACATACTCAGTGTCAAGTGAGTATCAGACAATGACAATGACAGACTCAGCTGTCATATATTAAACTCATCAGAGTAGACATTATTTATGCGGAAACCTAGAATTCTGTATTTGTGCCTTTTCTAGGATTACATTGACAATGGCATACTCAGTGTATTACCACAAATAGGATATGGGAAGGTAGACTGGACGCAGATCTTACCTACCTTGTGGAGGTAGAGAGGTTGTGTCAGATAGACCTTGGCTTAAGGAGTGCCTTTTCTAGGATTATCAGATAGATACTTTACACGATCTCTTCTTGAATTTGCGTTCACTTAGTTTGGCATGGTTCATAACCTTCTTTCCACCTACTACTTGGAGTGATCCTCTCCAGTGTTCTAAGCCTCTTCTCTAAAGCAGTGTATAGACCATGGTTATTACTCATTACTGTTTTTTCTTTCATCTAGAATTTGGAAACATGGAGTGTAGTTCTGTTCCAGCGACACTCATTTTTAACAGTAGCTGATAGTTAAGATGCTTTTCAGGTGTTGATGGTCAAGAATGTGACTGAAGCCAGGAAAATACTATAGCCTATGTTGCTCACTCTTTAAAAATGTCTCAGAGTGCCTGTTGGATCCTCCAAAAGTAGTGCATTTTTGGAAGATTCAACACAGGTATGGCAGCATTTTTGGAGAGCCCGAGCAACACCGACTATAACTTCTCCAGGCAGGATCCTTTCAGTCTCATTGAGAAACTACGCTTAGTTCTTATCATTAAAAACTTGACCCCCTTGTGATCTCAGTTCCTACAATATTTAAAGTTTTTCCCGTCTCTAAATCTTTTGACTGTACGTATTTGCTTTATTTCGTATTTTAACCATCTTCTGTTGATCAGCTTATAGGAAGGGATGGCGTTCCAATCAGATTAGTCCATTATTCTTGGCTGTTATATCTCAATCAAGAAGAATAACATTTTAAAAACGAGCTAAGCGCTGCCAAGAAGGCTTGCCCAAAGCAGATACTATGACACATTTGGGTTTTGTATTAACTGAGTTCAATCTTGTTGATGGAGTAGAAGCAGTTTCGTTTGTATGGACCAACACTTAAAACATTAGTGTCTTTTATTTGGACAAAATGTTGTATGAAATGTCAAAGACAGTATAATTCAGTAGGAAGAGGAAATTTTTTTGGTTCCTGCCTTTCTAATCCTATATGTGCAATACCAACTACCAAATGAAGGAAACCCATCTTCTCTTGAAAATCCAGAATCTCTTCTCTGTGGCGATAATACAAAAACATCAAATTGGGTGTGATGTTTATTAATTCAGATTTCAGGCAACAACAAAGAGGATTGAAGAATAAATCGAAACAGACGGAAAACTACCCCGGTTTCAAGCCGTTCTCAATATAATTATACAAAGTATTCTAAACATTATATGAAGTATTAAACCAAGCATTTTCTAGGATTGTGTTTCGACGAATCACCCCTTGTAGCTTATTATCAAGTACAGATTAATTTAAGATCAAAAAAGAAGAAAAAGCAATTAGCTTTCTCTTCAGCATTCGAATCTAGCAAACACAAACTGAAAAACACATTAAAAAAAATAGTTGCATCAAAGTGACGTCTGCTTAGTAGGTGTAGCCCTTAACAAACATTCCCTTCTTAGCTTCCTCACTTTCACCTTCTGCGGAGTATTTTCCAAGTTGAGCCAGGGAGTTAGCTTTTGCACGAATCAAGAGTGCCGTCTGCGCAGCTTCCACATTCTCAGGACGTCCTTGCCATGTCTTGAGCACTGTGTTCTGGAGTGCTCGTGCATACGAGAAGGATACATGCCACGGGTTGGGGCTTTGGTTCATCGCATTGAGGTTGAGTGTCGCTTCCACTTCAGATTGTCCTCCGGACAGGAACTGGCAGGTAGAAAATTACACGATTTTTAGAACTGCTGAACAAGAAAAAGAGCAAGGAATAGAAAAGGACCAAGACGTAGCAATGTAAATAAAGTTTTTCAAAGAAAAAAGAGTCCAAGGGTGTAGTTTCTCTAGTCTTTCTATGGTTCATTTTGATTGAATGAAAAAAGAAATGAGTAAACCAAAGAGAAGGAAGTCGTACCATGATTCCGGGAACTGCAGGAGGAACTCTTCTTTTCAGCATGGTGAGTGTGTATTTAGCAATCGCATCTGGAGAAGCTTTCTCTTTGTGCTCAGCACCAGGAGTAACCATGCTAGGTTTGAGCAAAATTCCTTCAAAAACAACGTTGTTTTCTGCAAGGTAGTAGAAGACTTCTGCCCAAACACGTTCGGCAACTTCAAGTGTTCGTTCTATTGGGTGGTCTCCATCCAAAAGAATCTCAGGCTCCACTATTGGCACTAAACCATTGTCCTGTAGGAAAAAATAATCTTCAAAAATTCATAAATAGAAAGACAAACTTCCATCTTTCCCAGATCAGGCAGATCCCTTAAAGATTATTCTCCAATTCTGAAGACAGAAGGATATCCCAAAAACAAGTGCAACCCAACCAGTCTGGTAACTCGGTTATCTCACATTTCAATCACAACTTTGTAAAGATGGAAAAAGTCCTAAATGTTACCTGAGAGATGGCAGCATAACGAGCAAGACCCCAAGCTGCTTCTTTTACAGCCAAAGCAGAAGGACCGCAAGGAATGCTAACAACTGTTCTCCTGAAAATTTCGAAGTCGCATATCATTTATGTTCCATAACTCTTCAGAAAAGTTTAATGCACCGATCTTCCAAGAAAGAATAAGATAAAACATGAGAGAAGAATAGCAAAAGAATAGTACAAGGCCACAACATACCATTTGGCAAAACGTGCCCCTTGCTTGTAGTATTCAGCAGACC
This sequence comes from Solanum clarkiae, assembly GCA_011800125.2. Lineage (NCBI taxonomy): Eukaryota > Viridiplantae > Streptophyta > Magnoliopsida > Solanales > Solanaceae > Solanum > Solanum clarkiae. The sequence continues at coordinate 4,021,513 of JAABOM020000092.1, forward strand.
TGGAAGCCAATCCATCCAATCCTTGGCACCAAGATTCATTGTTAGATCCAGGTAGGGGAACCAAACCCTGAAAGTGAAAAAAGAAGGGTTAAAATTGGACAGAATATTTGCAACAACAGTTTAAGAAAGGTAGTAGCAAAATCCTGAAGAGCAGAAATTACACCTTGTCAACTTTGATCCCAGGTACAATATTCTGATCACGCAAGACGTCAACAAACTTCTTCCCATCTGTAGTGGACTGATAAAGTGTCTCTTCGAATAGAATGGATCCAGAGATGTAATCACCTAGGCCAGGAGTGGTCAACAAGAGCTGACGATAAGCTTGTCTGTTTGATTCTGTATTGTCCAAACCAATTGATGCCAGCCTCTTTCCAGCAGTTGCATTCGATTCATCAATGGCGAGGATGCCCCTTCCAGGAGATGCAATAGTTTTCTATATCAAGTAAGGAATAGACAAAGGTTCAACGTTATTATATTTTGCAGAACATCTTTTAGCCCACATCCAATAAGTTTACAAGAATGTTAGGCAAATGTGAGTTTTAACAAGGAGGTGTATACATCTAGCATTATGTAAAATGTTGAACCAAAGCCACTGATTGTGACTTGGGCCATGTCTAGATATGCGGAAATAAATATATGCATACATGTAAAAGAATAAACCATGTAGCTGTTGCTTTGTACAAGAATTTGAATGTATTGTTATTGCCGAACATATCAACATCAACATAAAAAAAATTTAAAAAGTTTACCAACTAAACTTTTCATTTCCACCAACTCACCGAATCCAAGCTAGTACAGTTTCAAAATTTAGTATATAGTGGAACTTATAAGAAAAACTAACTGATATGCATGATCTAAACCAAAAGAGAAAAACTTACTAGATCTGATCAGAAAATATTCAAACAAATAGAAGTGTATGTGTGTGTGTCTGAGAAAGAGATCACTTTCATATATCTCTGAAAACAAATTTTCAGATTATCAACCTAAATTTAAGATTTTGAAGACCTTTTAAATAAGGATAAGGTCTGCATGCACATTATACTAACCACACCTCACTAGTGGGCCTGCATTGGGCATAGTAGTTGCAAAATTAGAATGAACCATTTAGCTGCTTCATAGCTACAGCCAAATACATCAGCATCACTATAAACAATAAAAAGGCAATTCTGACTGAAAGTAAACCTCTTAAATTTCTGAAATTTTCATCAACCCACTGGACCAATAGCAGCAGCTCACTAGCACACACCTCTAACCAAAAATTCAACTTAAAATGCATGATCGAAACCAAAAAAAAGCTTTGAGATCCAACTGATAGTACAGCCAAACATATCAACATCTATATAAAAATTTAAATAAATAAAAAGTTAACCAAACTAAACTTTTTCAATTTCAAGTTCTCAACCAATCCAACGGCAGCACAGCTGCAAAACGTTCAGTATTCTAGCAGAATTCAATACAAAAATTCAACATAAAATGCATGATCTAAAATAAAAAGAAGCTCTTAGATCCAACTGATAGTACAGCCAAACATATCAACATCAATATAGAAATTTAAATACATAAAAAGTTCACCAAATTAAAACTTATCAATCGTCAGCACAGTTACGAAAATTCGGCATTCTGGCGGAATTCAACACAAAAATTCAACAGAAAATACATGATTTAAACCAAAAATATAAAATAAATCACGCTGCATCAGGAAAAAAAGCTTATAGATCCGATCACAAAGCATGCAAACGCAAAAACACACACACCGATGCAAAAATAGATAGATATATAGAGAGAGATTTACAGCGGTTTTGACGAGCTCATCGGTGTAAGATCCGGCGCAGACGACTGAGACACGGCGGCGATTAGAAACAGGCAACCGGGAGGATGATCCAGGCCGTTGATTGAACGATTGTTGACCGATCCACGAGGAGTTGAGCTTCACCAAACTAGAACTCGCCATTTTTCTCTCTCAAAATCGCCTCGTTTTCTCTCTCTCTGCGCCAAAAAAAATAGTATCAGTTTTGTGTAAAGCGTCGCTGTTGAACAATATATAGAGAAATGACGTTTTGTGGGTTGGTAGAGACGGCTAAAACAGAGTTCCTTTTTTGTTATTTGGGGTCCTCGAAAAGTCCGCTACTAAACAGCGAACGGAGATACCAAACGACTAATAATTAGAAATCTAGACTCCTATTTATAATAAGTGCAAAATTTGAACTTATTTCTATTTCACATATTTCTTGCAAATAAGTTTACACTTTACAAAATTATTTATATTTTTTAAAAAAGTAATTGTAAAGGTGGTAACAACAATAATAATATATAGATATAAAATGAAGTATTCGTAAAATCACGGTGGGTTCATGTTTAATGATGATGGTGGATGAATTGGGTTTGTGGTAATTGGGATTGAACTATTTGTAGAGTCGCAACCTTTTGAATTCCCTGTTTGACCATGAATCTTGAAGATAGTTGGTTCGCAGTTCAAAGTGTGACGTCAACTCCCAAGCAAAAATAACGACATATACAGTGATATCTCACAAGTGGATCTAGAGAGGGGATATTGTACGCAGACCTTACCGCAACCTCAGAGAAATAGAGAGGCTATTTCCTAAAATCCTCAGCTCATAACCTATAAGCAGAAAGACTAGATATGACAGGTTACATAGGCAGCGACTTTGCAAGTTGCTCAATTCCAATCACCACAAATCCACCCACCCGCCCTCGCCATTAGATATAAATTCGTTGTGAATTTGGGGAATGGAGGTATCCTTCGAGTCAACCCCAAGCACACAGTTAAGCAGACAATTCAAAAAATAGCAATTTCGCAAAAACTTGGAGGGGGGGGGGGATTTTCCTCCCCCTTAGGTGGGAGGGTGGGTTAGGTTTTGTGGTGCTCGAAATTGAGCAATTTGTGGACACATTATCTTTTGAACTGCATGTTGACATGTGTACTTGGATGCTGATGTTATACCCAAAACCGACTTCGCTTTCTTCAGCTTCGCGGCGGATCTATATTTGACAATGAATTACAAATTTAAGAGGTTGTTTATATATTTTATCAATTTTCCTATAACATACATTATATTACAAGTATTATACATTGTATGTAGAAATTATCATCAGCAAACAAATAAATACGTACTTTATCTATTCTCATAAGTAAAGTTCAATTTAAATCATCCAAAACCTTAAAAGGAGTACAAATTCTTTCGATTTTCTCGGGCATCAAAAACAATGGCCTCTACAATTGAGAATCACTTAGAAACAAAGTAATGAACCAAAAGAATCATGCACATGAGTTGAGCTTAACTTAAAATCAAATATTAACACTTTGTGGAATAATCAAGAATTTAAGACAATCAAAGTTAAAAATATAAAATCAAACCCTCAATCAGGAATTTTATATACTAATGATATAACTTACTATCGTATATCGGTTAGTTCATTAAGAAAAAACCTCACATCGATAATGTAATATAGTAAAAGTAAAATTACTACCAAAATCACTAAACCAATAATCTATTATTGATAAATCAATTCTTTTTCATTTGAGCTATTCGCTTCGATTCAATTTTGTATAACCCTACACGAGATAAGCTATTTACTCGCTCTATCCCATCTCTCGCGACTTCTATGATCAGAAAGTTCTCGATGCAAACAAAAAAAATTATTCAACAAAAATATATTTCGATAAATTATATCTATCTATTTATGTATCTTGTTTAGAATCCAAATGGTTCAAATTGAGTAGGACTAAAATAGAATACTTTGAGTGCAAATTCGATGTTGTGATGGATGAAGCAGAAATTGATGTGAGCCTTGCCCCTAAACCTATTCCCAAGAGAGAGAACTTCAAATATCTTGGGTTCATCATCCAGAGTAGTGGTGATATCGACAATGATGTTACACACTGTATTGGGATAACATGGACGAAATGGAGGCTTGCAGCTGGAGTGTTGTGTGATAAGAAGATACCAACTAAACTCAAAGGTAAGTTTTACAGAATAGTGGTTATACCGTCTTTGTTGTATGGGATGGAGTGTTGGCCAATAAAAAACTTAGATGTTCAGAAGTTGCAGGTCGCAGAGATGAGGATGTTTAGATGAATGCGTGGACATACGAGGATTAGGAATGAGATCATTCAAGAGAAGCTATAGGTGGCCCTATGGCTGACAAGATGAGAGAAGCGAGACTGTGATGGTTTAGACACGTGCAGAGAACAAGTATTGATACTCCTGTTAGGAGCTACTCGAATTTCCGATATTCCTTTTTATTACGAGAGGTTGGATTTAGGAGTTACACGGAGGAGTAGAGGTAGATCGAACAAGTATTGGGGGAGGTAATCAGACAAGATATGGTGAAACTTATTCTCACCGAGGACATGACCTTAAATAGGAAGGAGTGAAGATTGCGAATTAAAGTAACAGATTAATAGGTTATAGAGTTAGGTTAATGTCTGGCCATGGGGTATAGTAAAGTAGTAGAATTTTTTGTGTCTTTATATCATTTGTTGTCATATCTGACTTATATGTGTTAATTTTATCGTATTTGCATACTATAATGTGTTTTTCGTTATTAGTCCTCTTCCTATTTCCTTTCGTTTTTGCCATATCTAGTTTATTCTACTTATGAGTTTTTGAGACTAACTTTATAAGATAGTGATAAGGTCTGCGTACATTCTACTTCCACAGACCGCACTTGTGGAATTTCACTTGATATGTTGTTATTTATTTATCTTGCTTTAAAATAAAAAAAAACCAAAAAAGAAATTAGCAAAATAAAAATTAAATTAAAAAAATTACTCAGATTTAGAAATCTAAACCCTAAAAAAGATCTTCATCACCCTCAACAAAATCCCAACTGGAAAAAAACCCTAATCTCCATGATATAATGATCCCATAACATTCACATTTCTCCCTTCTGCAAATCCCAAAATTCAAAATCCAAAATCCAAAAATTCCAATTTTGTGGAACTGAATCAATGTCTCAAGATGGAGCAGCAATGGATTGGAAGAAGGATGGTCAATCAGCAAACCCTACCGGCAACGGAATCGGAAATTGTAATCGGAATGGATCAAATGGCGTTGCTTACCCGTCGTTCGCTTCTCACCGTCTGCGATTGAACCCTAGCGTTGATCACAAATCGGATAACTATGATGACCTTCAATTGGATTTCAGTCCGTTGTTGTTTAGCTCCCTTGAACGTTATCTTCCGCCTGCTCTTCTCAGCTCTTCACGTGACCAGAAGGTTAACTACATGCGTGAAATTCTCCTGCGTTATTTTCCTGAAGGCGAACGCACTCGCGTAAGTTATAGGATGTCTCAATTCTGCATTTTGAGTTTTGCACGTGATGCATATTGTATTTCTGCGCGTTTTGGTTAGTGTGTATATGATATGTTAGAATGTGTGTGAATTGAGCTGTGCTAGAATGCTAAGAAACTGAAAATGAAAAAAAAATGGAGATGTGTGCTGTGTAATTTTGCATGTTTTTGGCTTTGGACTATTTGATTAGTGTCTATATTATGTTAGAACATGAGGCTGTTGAAATGAATGCACTCGCATAAGTCATAGCATTTTCAATTCTGCATTTTTGCATTTTACATGTAGCACATCCTTGTTTCTCTGCGCATTTGGATTAGTGTATGTATGATATTTTAGAATGTGTGTGAATTGAGCTATGATAGAATGCTAAGAAGGTGAAAATGGGAAAAAAATTGGGATTGTACTGCAATGTGTTTGGCGTCCTTGTTTTTCTGTGCATTTTGATTAGTGTGTATATACTATGTAAGGATGTGTGTGAAATTGAGCTGTGATATAGTGCCAAGAAGGTGAAAATGGAAAAAAAATTAGGATGTGTGCTGCAAAATTTTGCCTATATTTGGCTTCCTTGTTTTTTCTGCACTGTTTGATTAGTGTATATATTATGTTAGTGTGAGGCTGTGAATTGAGCTGTGATAGAATGCTGAGAAGCGGAAAATGGAAAAAAATTGGGATGAAAACTGCAAAATTTTGCATGTAATTGCCTTTTTTTTCCTTCACAGTTTAACTAGTTTATGTATTATCTCAGAATGTGTGTGAATTGGGCTGTGATAGAATAACAAGCTGAAAATGGAAGAACTTTGGGATGTGCATTGCAAAATTTTGCAAGTATTTTGCTTGTTTTTCTGCACAGATTGATTACTGTATATATTATGTTAGAATATGTGTGAATTGAGCTGTAGAACACTGAAAAGCTGAAAATGGAAGAGTTGAGCAGAACATGCCAGTCTCCTAATGAAGCTTTGTTTAAACGAAAGTTATTTGGGATGCTGTCTGTTGATAAAGTCTTCTCTGACTGTCCTTGGTTTTTAAAAAAAATTTCCCTGCTAGTTGTGAAATTCGCACTATCTCTCATTCCATAACTCTATCAATACTATATTGTATCATCTCCTCTGCTTCAACAGGTCCAGAAGCATAGAGAATACAGACAGAAGATTATATCAAACTATCAGGTACTTACATTTTGCTTAAGGGATTCGCGGTTGATATTTCAATGATGGTTGTTAATGTCAAAATCAATTTTTATGCTTTTTTATGTTAAGTCTATTAAAATGGAGTATGAAAGTTTACATAACTTAGCTTGTATTTATCTAGAGAGAAATGCCTTTGCATTTGACGAATTATAAGTATAGGAATGTAGCACTCATTGATCCTTGTTGAATCTGGGTTGATCGTCTTCATTTCTAATTTGCTTGCCTTTTATTCCAGCCTCTGCACAGGGAGTTGTATACAATGCATGCTGCAAATTTCTTTGTGCCATCATTTCTCAAGGCAATTAGTGAGAACTCAGAGGAAAGTTTCAGGAACATAATGACTGAACCCTCTCCCGGAGTTTTTACATTCGAAATGCTTCAACCACGATTTTGTGAGATGTTGTTGGCTGAGGTATTAGCTGCCTTGCTGCTTCTATTTGCAGGCAATCTACTTCTTCTTCGTAGTTTAGCTTTTATGTTTTCTTATCAGGTTCTGATTGATTAGGTAGAAAACTTTGAGAGGTGGGTCCGTGAGACAAAATTCAGAATAATGCGTCCCAATACGATGAACAGATTCGGTGCCGTTCTTGATGACTTTGGCCTTGACACCATGCTGGAGAAGTTGATGGAGGATTTTATTCGTCCTATTTCAAGAGGTAAGAACTTTATATTTTTATTAGGATGCAGCAAAGAAAACAAAGAGGAGCTTATTGAGAAGATTACCTGGATTTCTTTTGATTTTCTACTTTGAATATTTCTGGCGCAGTTTTCTTTACTGAAGTTGGTGGATCCACACTTGATTCCCATCATGGTTTTGTTGTCGAGTATGGAATGGATAGAGATGTTGACTTGGGTGAGTTGTTTCTATTTAGTAGTTACACAGTGCAAATTATTGCTTGAGTGCCGTAAAACTTATTTGGTTCTTTGAGTTACTGCCTTGCTTCTAACAGCTTATTGTTCAGGCTTCCATGTGGATGATTCAGAAGTGACTTTAAATGTGTGCTTGGGTAAGCAATTTTCCGGTGGAGAGCTGTTCTTCCGTGGAGTGCGGTGTGAGAAGCATGTAAATACTGAATCACAGCCGGAGGTAATTATTTGCCCATTGTATGAGTTGAGTAATTGTGTGTGTGGAATCCCTATACTCGCTGGGAAGTTATGTTTCCATTATTTTTTATGATAAGTTCCATTCTTTCATACTTTTGTTTCTTTTACATGGTTGTTATTGTGTTGTTGAAATTAGTAGCCTGTCAATATATCCTTCATTCTTCTATTCTCCATTATAAAAAAAGTAATAGCTTGTCAAGGTGTTGTTACTGTCAACAATTTCGTATGTATAACAACTTTTTCTCATAAAAAAGCTTACTGTTGATTGTACTTACCAAAAAGGAAAGGCTTACTGTTCATTTTGATCATTTGAAGTCATGATAATCTGAACTTCAAAATTGGATCTTTCCTCTCCTTTTTTTCTATTTTTTTTCCTTTGTATAATCATTCAAAGTTGGATCTATGACCATCTACTTGTTCATGGTTAGGGATGGAAAAAGATATCCCTTTTTTTAAAGTCAAAATGACTCCATTGATATCCACCAGAAAATACAGTGCAGATTAGTGCTTTAAAAAAGAAAAAGAACCTTCCAACTGTGTAGAGTATAATGTACTCTTTACACCCTAAATACAAATAACACAGATTGAAGCTTTTAACTCTCTAACAAAGGACCCTCAACCCCTTAAAGCATTCTTCTGCTCCTCCCATTAGCCAGCTAAAAGAGGGACTACTACCTAGATTCCCTTGTACTGGCATCCAATTTGTGGGACCTTTAATTGACACCTTACTTTGAAGTGCAAATTTGCCTTGTATGTATCTCTCCATTAATAGCAAAGGATAACAAACACAGTGTCTTAGCTTGATCACTAAGTGTATCAGCTGATACTTGTAGTCTACATATGGTATAAATAATGAAGAAAGTTGCTGATTCCACCTTAGATGTGTGTAAGTAGCAATCATCAAATTCACATATGACTTAATCATGTCACTTGTGTGAACATTCACTATCAGATCTGTATTCTGTAATATTGTAACAGGAGATCTTTGATTATTCCCATGCTGTGGGGCGTGCGGTGCTGCATCGTGGTCGCCATCGCCATGGTGCTAGAGCAACAACAGCAGGGCAGAGGATCAACTTGTTGTTGTGGTGCAGAAGGTATTAGATACTCTTGCCTTCCAATTTTTTTCATGCACTTTACAGTCTGTTCCAAATGTGATCGTGGAAAAATTGTTATTGTTAGAATATCCTGTTATTGCTGCATTACCATCTGTTGGAACTTTGGAAGTGTTAAGCCGACATAGTACTTTTTAATTGTGTAAGTATGCAATATTGATGCTTAATTATGGCCTCCTGGTCATCTACACAGCTCTCCTTGATGCAGACGTTGGGAGGTCTTTGATTTAATTTCTGGCATCAGCGCTTGGGTTAGCATGTTTATAGAAACTTTGTTAGAAGGGGCTCCACTAGCCAAATCTCTGAACTTTTTCATTAGCCATCAATGGTGGTTGGTCATGCATACACTGTACTTTGATCGCGCTCTCATTTTCCAACTGAACAAATTTGTTTCTTTTGTCATTAAAAATCTCGATATTTGTTTATGGACAGTTCCGCTGCAACTCAATTATAGCAGATAATGAACTTTTTATTCCCGTCTACTAAAATTGTCGAATACCTAAATGATTGTTATCTTTCCCTTCCAGTTCTGTCTTTAGAGAGATAAGGAAGCACCAGAAAGACCTCTCCAGCTGGTGTGCAGAGTGCCAGCGCAATAAGAAGGAAAGGCAAAGGCAGGCTATTGCTGCTACTAAATTGGTATGCAATAACTTGTTTTCCTCATGATATGTAGCAAGTAGTTAACAAAATCTACGACATTAAAAGCTGAAATACAGTTAAAACCTGTCGAAGCATGTTCTAAATTATTTTCTCCTGTATGTTTTCAGGAGCTGCTGAAAAGAGGAGAAACTGCTATATAAACTGTTCGTGCTGGTTTACTTTTATATATCCCCTTTTGTACTTTGCTCCATGTAATATAGGTCAAACCCTCATATTCAAGGCAGATGCACTTTCTTGTTCGATATAATATAAAATGGTGTTGTTCGTGTTACTGAAATAGCTATACATGTAAATGGAGTAGGCGCCTCCTATTTGCCAAACTGAGTTGGTATCAGTACAATGGAGCAGTGGTGTAAGCATTGTTTTGTAATCATGTTTGTTAATGGAGGCAGTTTCTCTTTTCAGAGTAGACTATACAATTGTGTTATGTCAATATTTCCTTCTTTATTGAGTAGATAGTTTCTTTGTTGACCATTTGAATAGATCTAAAGTGCTGGTTATGGTAAACCAATCGGTTGGTTACTTGAACTTTCACATTGTTGGTGTGTACATTTCCCATCCCCTTATGTGTCACTGAAAAAATGAACAAAAAGTTCATCTGGTATTTCTTTTGATACCTATCAGTCACCTATAGTAATCTATACTTGCTTAAGAGGGGTTGTTCGGAAAGAGGTATTAGAGAAAATAATACATGTAATAGTCATACATCTATATAATTCTATTTATATTGTAAATCATGACACCGACAATGGAGACTATGCACACAAATCAAACAATTGATAAAAGATAATCTCAGCATTACTAATACACTCCCTAGTTAATCCTATTTTATACACCGCATCAAATGACTCGTTAAAGTTGAAAGGAGATGTAAATCTCAGAGAATAGCCAAACAAATACAACACATCTTCACATTGTAGGAGTGGATCAATATGTTTCAAGTACAAAGACTCACTCAACAGGCTTCCTCTTTCTCCCAAGTACCGAAGCTTTCTGCAGTCTAGGACCTCCCATTCTCCACTTCTTAAATGCAGCTGTTGAGGATTGACCAGCTTCATACACTTCAGCATTGATAAAGAAAACCAAAACACTAATACAGTCAAACCTCGGTATAATAATGTTTTGCTACAATCTAGATAAACACTATAGGGTGTTGGGAGTGGTGGCGTTGGCGTGTGAAGGACAATCAAATATGGGATGCTACATTACTACTTGTGGAACTCATTTCTTCATGCTCACATCAGGAAAGTTATTTCCTGATTTTTTAAGAAATTTGTTCTCCGAGTTGAAGTTGGGAATACCAAACACACTCTAAATCTTACAAGTATTTGGACTATGAATAGCAAAATCTGTGCCTGTTTATGGTTGTGTTATTACAAAAAACTTCTTTTGCCCTTTAAAAGCAACCTGAAAACTGTTTCCTGGAAACAAGTCTTCGGGAATACAACTTCTAAAAACAACTAAGGAAAGAACTTTTCATTGTGTTTCTAAAACTTCTCCAAAGAAGCATTTTCAAAAAAAGGTTCTCTAGAAAACAGTCTAAAAGCCCCAACCACAAGAGGTTTGTTTTTCTTTCTTTTAAGATTGTTTTGGAGCTATAATGCTTGGACTCTCTAAAGTGGTTGCACTCGTATCGGACAGCCAAATAGTGCAATACATTTGAAGGATCCGACATGCACCTTGTGGCATTTTTGAAAAGTCCGAGCAACATAGTTTTGGAGGGGCAAGGGGATAATAATGCTAGAGAATCAATAGATTGGCAGAATTTTCTCACATTTAGTCTCTTCTTTGGTAAGAAGAGTCAAATGCTTGGGTGTCACAATTGATGCTGCAGTATGAGCCTTGATGAGGACTTCTCGATATCTTGTTCGAAATGCAACCAGAAGTAGAGGTCCAATGGTTTTTTCACCAATCCTGTTCCAATAAGAAAGATGTTGAACATGAGATAACCCTGACCAGAAGAAAACCAATTTAGCATCTACATTTATATCAATTGACTAATGTGCAATGGAAGGACAAGAAAATCAGGATTGTTATATGGATAAAATCATCATTCTTCCCTAGACAATTGTCAGTTAGTAGGTTCGAAGCAGTTAAAATTGACATATTAAAAACACCAGGATTGTTCTATGAATTTATAATTGCATGAACAGCTTAATAACAAGGACTATCCCACTACTCTGGGAAAAGAGAAAGAAAGAGCCTCTCCAGCAACAGTTGAACAAGAAATAAAGGAGCCACCAGTTACATGCATGCATTTGATTTCCCTTTACTTTTTTTCTCTTGAAGGAAAAAGGATAGCAAACAAAAGACTCAAAACTTTAATGTGCTCAAGTCATTTTGAGTACATGACGTGACAAGGTATGAGTATAAACCAAAACTTGTCAAAGTACACTTGATAAAAGCAGACTTGGATTCCATTGACAAGATTAGAATTGGGAATCTTCCATGCCAAGATTAAAGATTATGAACAAGGTATTGTAATCCAGTTGGCAAAACACCTGTATGGATCAAGTATATTTAAGAAAGTAGCCTGGAAATATACAAACCGCATGATCCTCATTATCAAGATATGCTTCTATGAAGTCAAGCTTCCATCAGACTCATCCTCGTGTTCAATGAAGAGCTGACATATGCATGTTCTCTTTCCCTTTCCCCTCCCCCTTCTCTTCCCAATGACATACACATTTTATATAGCAGCTCATAAAGGAATAGCTAATAGGTGAAGAAGAAGGAAAACAAAAGAGATCCTTGGCCACTACTGCAAAATAACATTCACTATTCAAAAGTCAGTAGCAAGGTTTTGTCACATATTACTTGGCCACTACTGCAAAATAAGAGAGTCAAGTAACTAACTATAACTCATTCTAATGCAATTTCCTTACCTGGGGCATTTGAGATTCTTGCAAAAAAGGAAAGGCTGTAAAGTGATAAAGAATGATAAAAGTTACAGGCAGAAAGAAAAATAGTCAAGAAGAAACTCACAGGCGTGCTATTTTGCATCCAAAATCATAAAAGTAGGGGCATAAGCTTCTTAGATCAACATGTGCTGCATCAGCTCCTATTTCATTTCTCGTTTTGGCTCTGGCAAATTAGCATACAAGAGATAAACAGATTTCTCCTCTCAGATCCACAAAACAAGAACTTTAACATGAAGATACGACACTGACACTTTTGCAACCCCCCCCCCCCCCCCCCCC
>JAABOM020000092.1:4034199-4045438 GCA_011800125.2 Solanum clarkiae
CACTGTTGCGACCCCCACCGCCCCCCCCCATCGCCCACCCCACACACAAAAAAAAAAACAGAGAGAAAAGTTAGACTTGAGATGCGAATTGTCATATGAGAATACAACATGTTCTAAACATAGAAGAAAACAGTCTGAGCAAGGCAGATTTTCATCAGGCCAAAGAGAACATCAAGCGACTTAAAACCCTTTGATCAACTTTTAAATTATACTATAATAAATAGATGTTGGCACAAGCAAGACCAAGTGTCCGTACATATCCAATCTCTCTTCCAATAACTGCCACTTTTCACATACTAAACTAATCCCGCTTATATTTAAAATACAGGAAAGCATGAAACTTTTACTAGGATTTTTACTTACTTGGTATCAAAATATGGAGGAACTTTGATAGATACCGCTTGTCTCACATATAGCTCCTGGGCAAGCCAAAAGGGCATTTCTACATGTGTACCAGCTTCCACCTGGATTCGAAAGAGGAAATAACCATCAGTTTTAGGTCACGAAAATAAAACAGATTCAACTTAAAGTTCCCTCAGAATTTTACCTTGTTAGTGTCATCAGCACAATCAAATATCCCAACTTCATTAGCTGTTTGCAAGAACACAGCTGGAACCATCTGAATTACGAAACTAGCATCAAACCCATAAACATATTTACACCCAATAGCTTGTACGCAGGCCTTGCCAATACCTCACAGAGGTAGAATGACTGTTTCCGAAAGACTCGCTTATAATAAAGAAAAATTCATGAACTAGAAATTACCTCTTCTTCAGCTAATATATCATCAATATCATAATAACTTGCCATTTTCAATGGTAAAAAAGAGAACTTTACCACAATCTGCGCTACAACTTGCTGAAATCAAAAACCCAAAAGGAAAAAATTATGATAATTTCAAATCTATCACATTTTTTCTTAGAGATTCAGCAATATTGAGTTCATCGACTCCAAACACCAAGAAAAACAGAAACTATATCTAAAAATTACTGTTTTTATGTGAGATTTCACAAACAAAGAGTAAATTCTGCACAAAATTAGCAGAAAAAATACTTACCTAGACCGTCAAAGTGGAAGAGAGAATGAAATCGAAACCCTAAATCGCCTTTTTTGAGCGAAATATATAATTTTTTTTTAAAAAAAAATTGAGATGAAAATGGCGCTAAAAATTTTATTCTCCAATATATAAAATGGCGCTAATAATACTAAAGGAATTTGTACATGGAGCCCTTTAATTTTACTTTTATTTCATTCATGCCCATGTATTTTAGGAAAATATTATATCATTCCTTTGGAAAAAAATATGAGACAGACGAAGTACGAAAATAAGATCCAAAATATCAATGAGTAGAAAAGAACGGAAATAATTACTGCAATGGGCGGTGACTGTAATGAAAAGAATTGATTGAATGAAAAGAAAGAAATACATAAAATCTGTTTAACATGAAATAGTAGGCAAAATAAATTTATTATGATAATTATTTATTTTATTTAAAGTATGTATATACTAACATATTTCTGTAAACTACAACTTTTTATTGGACCTTGTTAGATTCTAAGGAAGATGATTCAAGTGATAAAAAAGCAATATAAGGATACATTGTCCTCGGTGTATATCATAATCTAACCAACTCATTCTGATTAAGCCAAAATAAGATATTTCTTTTATGTTTATTTTGGTTGTACAATTATAATTACAGAATTTATTGATGTTCACTTTGGGATACCAATTAATTCAGAAATGGTGGAAAGCTCATGCTTATATTCTAAGCTTAATTCTTGGTACAAGACGAAGCGCTCCTATATATGAGTTTCGATGGTGTTGAATTACGATGAATTCACTAGTTTAATGGTGGACTCATCCTTGCATGTAAGTCTCGATTGAATTGATAGAATTGACACTGACATACTTACATTCATGTCCACTTATACTATATTTTTCATAATCATGATGTCCAAAACAATATACATACTCTTTACCATATCCACGAAATACCTGCCAGTTGTCCAATTATTAATTTTCCAAATGGCACAAGTGTGATATCACCACTTTAATATTATTAGCTTTATATTAATTTTCTATAATATTAAGGACCTAAACTTCAACTAATTAATGAGTTGGAAAGCATATATGCCAATATACCTTTTGGGAGTAGTCAAGCATCATTTTCCACCTTTATGTGACTAGTATCAATAAATAATTTTTGCTTTTTACTCTTTTTATTGACTTGCTTTTCTAATTTTATTTTATTGTCATAATTTATTATATATTTTTCATTATAATTTTTGCAAATTATTAGTACACCCTTTGCCATTTAAATTGTGATCATAAAAGAACTTGAAAAAATATTTTTGTTTATTACTCTCTTATTTATATCCATAACATTATTTAAGAAAAGTTATAACTATTCAAATACTATTTTTTTGTTTAGATAAATATTCTCAATTTAAGAATAATATTCTTTTCACGAAAATATTACTTTTTTTTGGTCTTTGGAGACACTTTTAAGTTAAACTAACATAATTCTATTTTTATAAGTTAAAATTTAATATATTCTTGATTTTCATATTTATTATATAAGCAAAATAAAATCTTTCTTATATATATGTATATATATAAAGAGACAAACACTTTTCTTATCAAACTCGATCTTATAAATAATGTCTTCATATGAATTACATGCATTTTCACTTAATTCACGTGATAGTTATGAAATATACAAATGTGCATTAATCGAGTTGATAAATATAAATATTAAAGGTTTAGGAACTAACACGAAATAACAAAATCATAAATAATTTTTTTTTATATATAAAATTAGATATTCCATATTCTTTTCCCCCCGCTTATTTTTTTTATGCAAATAAAATAAAATAAAATAAAATAAAATAAAAAATCTTCATTATTTATTCTTCTTCACTGTTCTCTTATTTCTCTTTCCCTCATTCGTCGACCAGTGGCTCCGCGTCGTCTCTTTCCTGTAAGTTATATCTTCAATTTCTTCTTCTTTTTTTTGCTTTATTTGTATATATTTGTATATTTAATCTTAATTTCAATCGATTGATTTTTTTAATTTTTTCCAATTTTTTTTGGTTGAATTTAGGGTTTCGATCCTGCGAAGAACGAAGCTTTAATCGAGCAAAATCGGCCTCAATTGAGAGAATCGCACTGTTTCTAGCGTTTATTTTGGAAAATTTGAGCAGTTACGGTAGCTTTATTGGTGGTTTGAAGTTGTATTAGAGAAAAAAAAAGAAAAAAATCGAGAAAGTTAGGGTTTTTAGTTGTTGGTGTTTATTTTCTTGTATTTCGTTTCATTGTAGCTTCTCTCAATTTAATGAGAATTTGTCTGAAGTATAATACTCATAATTTTTCTTTTTTTCTTTTTCAGTTTTGATTTTGCCTTTTTGTTTCCTCAATTACATTCGATTGTTGTAGTGAACTGAATTGAGAAAAAAAGGAGAAAAATTTGTGATTCAAGGTTTATTTTGTTATTATATGCAAAAAAGATAAGAGCCTTATAGAGTTGCTGTGCTTTTTCAATTGATTAAAAAAGGAAGAAAAAAAAAAGAAAAAGAGAAATAGTTATTTGTGTTCTTCGGAGGCGATGAGTAGCACTGCATATGGAATATCGGAACCAATTTCAACTGGTGGACCATCTGAATTGGATGTTGTTAGAAACCGCGAATTGGAAAAGGTTTGTTCTTGATTTACCTTGTACTTTTTGATTGGAAAAGGGTTTTTTTGCTGTCTGTGTTTGTGATGGGTTTTACAGATTATGTATGAACATTATGATTTAACAAATCAAGGGGTTTCCCCGGACTTTGAATTCACGGTAGAGTCGATTTTGCAAAATTCAGAGGTTGGAAACTGGAATTTGATGTGTGATAGACTTTGTTTCTTGAATGGGTTTGTAAGTTAAGTTGCATTGTGTACTTGTTAAATACTTGAGTACATCAGTTAGAACACAGGATCTTCAAAGAGATTTGCTGTTCAACTCCAAAAAGACCGAAACTGTTATTTCTACGAGTAAGAGTAATTATACATACTGTTTTTAGGAAACCTACAAGGGTGGCTGAGTTGGCTGAGCAGGGATCTTCATCTCCCAATTTGGGGGTCTTAGGTTCGAACCCCTTGCATGATTTTTTCGGTCGAGCTCATTGCACATGGCTTTCCTAATGTCTTTACCTCTCGTGTGTGGTATTACACTGGTGCAGGGTTTACCCTGTGTGCACTTCAGGCTAGCGCCTTCGGGTTCCCTTGTCATAAAAAGTTAGAAAATACCATTTTTAAGTAGTGGTGATGATAAAAGTTTTAAACTAAACAAATTAAGCTAAGGTCATATCATACCTAAACACTTGTATAGGTAGGTTTACCCCTTCAGTAGGCTTGTCAGCTATAAGCCTATAACCAAGCCTAAACAAGTCTTTAGTAGAAATGTTCTGTATTTTCTTGATTAATAGGACGGGATATACAATTTTGAAGTTAACCAGACACAAGCATACTTTATACTTATGGCATTGAGAGGGTGGTTTAAAATCAATCTAAGTTGCGGTTTGAAATCAAGCTAAGTTTTCCTTCTCAACCATGTTCTGCTTTTCCACCAAATGATTAAACTAACACAGATTAGCGTCCCAAGGAAATGATGCATGATTCAAGAGAGAACAATGTTTGAACCTACATGTGATTTCCGGGACACTGATTTGTGGGCACACATCCACATGTGTGAGATAGAGATAGAGATAGATTTTGTATTTTTTTTAAAAAAATTACCTGACGAGGACCGCACTTTTTCAGTTTCTTGCAGATGCAGGCTTATATGAAAGTCATGAAGAGGCCATTAAAAGGGAAGAAGTGCTAGGGAGATTAGACCAGGTTGTTCTTATTTTTGAATTAAGAATTCTTAGTCTACTACAACAGAGTCATTAATTACTGATTTTGGAGTGAAATAGATTGTGAAGACTTGGGTGAAAAATGTCTGTCGTGCTAAAGGCTTCAATGATGATGTGGTGCATGAGGCAAATGCAAAAATCTTCACATTTGGTTCATATCGGCTTGGTGTATGTCTCTCTTTCTTCTTTTTTATTCCCTCATTGGATTCAACTGGCAGTGTTAGGGTGGCGCTTTTGTTTGTATGTCTATGTCTCAATAATAGAAACAACTCAAAATGAAGATTTTGGGGGGTGTGGGGTGTGCAGGAGGGGGTTATTTGCTTGATTAGATCTTAAGGGAGCACAAATTTCCTCAGGTTGAAGGCAGTTGCATGTAAAATAAATTTGTCAAATCTAATGTGGTACTTGATTGAGGAGAGGCCATTTGGTCTAGAACTTTTCTTCAAGCCATTGCCGATCTTTTAATTTATAGCAATCTTGTGACAACTTCAGTAAGCACGAATAGGTGTTTTTTACTTCCTTCTCCCATCTATGAAGACAACCTATCTTCTTCTAAGGTAGGGGTAAAGATTTGTGTACACTCTACCCTCTCCAAACCCCACAAAGTGGGGACTACATTGGGTTTGTTGTTGTCTTGTCAATTCTATTGTGTTTTCTGATCCTTGTGTTGTTTAGCCGTTGGTTTTGCAGCATCGTCTTTTCTCATCATTTTTTTGACCATGGTCAGGCAAACTTGCATGCAACTTAACTAATTTCATGTGGTACTTGCTATCTCCTACTAGCAGGTATCAGGTAACTTTGCCTACCGAGGTCGTGGACAAATGGATAAGAAATTACCCTAGTGATTCTGTCTCCATAGGGATTTGGACCTGAAAACTCATGGTTCTCAGCTCACTTTATTGACCACTAGGCCTCACCCTTTGGGTGCTTTGGTCCTTTCTCTCATTACTGTGATTTCAAATTTGGGATGTTATGGGGAAGGATCATGCAGTGATACTTTGTAGTAGTTGTCACCCTTTGTGAGGCAGGGAAAATTGGAAGGAGAACCTTTAGATAGTAAACATACTACATTCTGGTATTCTGAATGTATGTGTAACTTTACACAGAAAAGGTGATTTAAGTCTATAAAGACTGAAGGTGTATCTTGTATATTATATTGCTTGGCTTATCTTGCTTGTCGGGTGATTTTTAGCCTTTTACTTTATCAAGTTGAGTTTTTTTGATCGTTTTAACAGGTGCATGGCCCTGGTGCTGATATAGACACACTATGTGTAGGACCTAGACATGCGTTGCGTGAAGTAAGACGATAGCCTTTTTGGTGTACATCCTTTAATTTTATGATTCTACGCTGAAGACTGATTCATGGAATCCTCTTTACATTGCAGGACTTCTTTGGTGAACTTCATAGAATGCTTGAAGAGATGCCTGAAATACAAGAACTTCATCCTGTTCCTGACGCTCACGTTCCTGTTATGAAGTTCAAGTTCAATGGGGTTTCTATAGACCTTCTTTATGCGAATGTATCACTCTGGGTTATACCTGAGGTATGATTCTCTTGTATGTGATTGATTATATTCTTGCTTTGAGATGCACCATCCTTTGTAGTTCTAGAAAATCTGTCTTCTGATGTGCATTTGGCTTTGTTATATGCTTCTGCATATTGTCGTCATAATTGGTTGAATTGGTGAACCTAGCATGGGGGTTTCACTATCCCACTTCGATGCATTTACTTTTTCATTTTTCCTGACTAATTCCAAAATAGCCAGGAAATATGCAAATGTTTTAAATCTTAGTTGTGATGAAGTGGGTCGTGAGGGTGTATCCTTAAGTTTGCTTATTGCAATGGTTTGGACAGAGACAAAAGCGGAATAGAAAAATAGAATTACATCTTTTGTTGCAGATTGCGGATTTTGTGGAGATAAAGGATGTTTTGAAGGGAATTCGTTTCCTACGTAGAAACTGATGGGTATTTGGCTTTTTCGTGTAGAATGTTACTTGCAAATGACATGGATAGATTTTATTGTTTCCTTTCATTTTTGAGTTGGATGCAAGTAGTAGGTGGTCAAGGGAAAGCTACTGTAGTTTGGTGTATCTTGAAGTATCCACTTGATGCTTATTAAATAACAATGGATAGGTATTGAAAAGTGAAAACTGCACCTGGTCATCTAATGAGGATATATGTTTGCTTTAGGCTCTTAATATTAATAAAACAGCTGAAAGGGGGTTGGGGGAGTAAACTCTTATTACTGCACTATATAATTTGTGCATAATTACTTGCTACTTCTCCTTGCTTGTAAAATGCAAATTATTAGTATGCTTTTTTCTGCAATTGCACGAGGACTTCTAACTCTTGACTGCTAAAGAATCTAGGTAGGAGTAATTTTTTCTTTCTAAAAAGAGGTTTATTAGTTACTTCTTTACTTTTTTTAAGTCTGAAATATACAGTTGCTGATTCCTACCACTTATGTTATCCGCTATCAGCAGTATTCAGTTATCTCTGTCCTGTTGTGTGCTGATGAGTATAATGTATACTTTTTCTCTTGTGTTTGTAAGATCATTATTCTAAACTAATCTTATTGTCATACTATTCATCTGAAATCCTGGAATGCTGTTGAATAAATATTTTAATATGTAAATTTCTTGAGATGCACTGTATTGCGTTTTAATCCTATTTTTCTGTTGCAGGACTTGGATGTTTCGCAGGAGTCTATCCTACAGAATGTGGATGATCAGACTGTTCGTAGTCTTAATGGATGTAGAGTAACGGATCAAGTTTTGCATTTAGTACCCAATATTCAGGTTTTTGCCTTACAATTGTGTAAAGATATTTGATTCGAAACATCATGCCTAATCTTTTTCCCCATCTTTGATTCCTGTAGAGTTTCCGCACCGCACTGAGATGCATGAGATTGTGGGCAAAAAGACGTGGAGTTTACTCAAATGTAAGAATCCACGATGGCTCCTTGTATCATCTTATGCGTCCTTAAAAGGTGCAGTACCTGCCGTCTTAGTGAAGGACAGTTTGCCTCTCTTAAACTTGTGTCGCTTCTGTTTTGACCAGGTCACTGGATTTCTAGGCGGTATAAATTGGGCACTGCTTGTTGCTAGGATTTGCCAGCTTTATCCTAATGCAGCTCCTAGCATGTTGGTCTCTCGTTTTTTCAGAGTCTACAGTTTGTGGCGCTGGCCAAACCCAGTTTTGCTGTGTCCAATAACTGAAGGATCTCTTGGCCTGGCCTATTGGGATCCTCGGAGGAATTTCAAAGATAGGCAGCATCTAATGCCGATAATAACTCCAGCATACCCCTGCATGAATTCTAGTTACAATGTTTCGACAAGTACCTTGCGTGTGATGATGGAAGAATTCCATAGAGGGAATGAAATTTGTGAGGTATTTCTGTGTGCTCAGTTTTCTGGGGTTTACTGCTATTTCTGTTCACTGAATGCTATCATTTTGATATGCAGGTTTTGTCTTCCTATTGATTCTATTAATTTAACCCATTTAGTTTAATTATCTAATATACATCAAAAACAAACTATGCTTTTGGAATGTTTCTCAATCATGTTTGGAATTGAGTGTGGCATGCCATCTTTTGTTTAGCAGAAGCATTTTGCTCAACTGTCTTTATGCATAATAAATCACTTGCTGCTTGCTTTAGTTTCAGTGTTTCATCTTTTCGTTGCTTAATGCATATTATAATTGCTGTATTTGGTAGAGTCTGGTTGATGCAGCCTGTAATCATGTAGTTCCGTTTGATTAAGAATTTTCCTTAATGACTATATTACAGCCCTTGCACCATCTCTCTCTCTCCCCTTAATTTTATTTATTATACAAAATACCTATTTTTTCAATGTACTAATTAAAGTTACTAGTTCCAAAAAGTAAAATAAAATAAAAATTACGAAGTAGGCATAATGTCCCAAATTTGATGTGTATGGAATGCTACATCTTAACCATAACACTTGAGGTAGTAGCAGCAAAATTTAACTTGGTGAGTTTGCTTGATTCTAATAAATCTTGGGAGTAATTAAGCTACGTTATTGAGACAAGTGTCTACAATTCTTTAGCCTTGATTCATACCTGTGAATTGTAAGCATTCAACTGTGGTCTCTAGTGCATGCTGCAATCTAGGAAGGAGGAAATTTTTACCATGAGAAACTCTTGTTCCTAGATTGCTCCTTATCTATCAGATTTGCGAGGATAGAGGGCGTTCTTACCTGCTAGAAGTTTTTAAACAGCCCTTCGTATGCATGCAAGTAAAATAAGAACTTGATTGGAGGTCTCCAGCATTTCCTTAATGCTGAGGAATACAACATTACCTTTCTCAAAAAAATAAGAACTTGAGTCGTATCTCTCTACTGAATTTGATTCAGTCTTTGCTCAATTACATGTTTGCTTTGGAGTTTCACAAGCATGTGTATATATTGAATTTGATGTTCATGCTTATTGGTACCATCTTTCAAAAAAAAAAAAAAGAATTTGGTGCTCATGGTTAATGTACTTGATTCCCTTGTGTCTTTTTAGACTGTTCATTTGGTTTTTGTGGCGCCGATACTTTTCAATTGTGACTTGTATCCTATAACCCTATTGCTGTTATCTTCCAATGGTTATTCCTATTTTCATCAATTTTGAGGTCTTCTTTCACTCACTTACTTTTGTGTGTTCATAGGCAATAGAAGCTAACAAAGCTAGCTGGGGAAGTCTATTTGAGCCTTTCCCTTTCTTTGAAGCCTATAGAAACTACTTGCGAATAGACATAGCTGCAGAAAGTGACGATGACATGAGGCAATGGAAAGGATGGGTTGAATCTAGGATACGCCTGCTTACTCTAAAGGTGATGCTTCTTCTCTTCTGTTTCACATTTTGATGGCTTCACCTCTATTGTTTCGCCCAAAGGAACTGATTGATGAAGCTTCCTTGCTATATTCATCCAGATCGAGAGAGACACTGCTGGTGTACTTCAATGCCATCCACATCCGGGTGAATTCTCAGATAAATCTAAGCCATTTCACCATTCTTATTTTATGGGATTGCGTAGAAAACAAGGTGCTAATCCTCAACAAGGTGAACAATTTGATATAAGGTTGACAGTTGAAGATTTTAAGCGAGATGTATATGCATATTCTTTTTGGAAATCTAGCATGTGGATTCATGTGTGTCACGTAAGAAGAAAAGATCTCCCTGACTTTGTCTTCCCGGGAGGAGTACGTCCTGCTCAGCCTTCAAAAAGTGAAAGTCGTTCAGGTTCAAGGTCTCTTGGTACTGCTAGAATATCTCCTGATGCTGCTTTTAGCAGAAAGAGAAAACATGAGGAAGCTAACACAGGTTTTAGCTCAAAAGAGTCCCTGGCCATGAGTTGCAGTGATGCCAGCTCACCAGGTGAAACTAGAGAGTTGAAACGCTTTGAAGCTGATATTGGTGATACCTTGAGTACTACACATGTTGATAACCAAGTTGAAGTTTCTATCAAAAGCACATTGCCCGTGCCTGCATCAGTTGCAGCTGTAACAGAGACAACAACTGTCATGCAATCTGCAGGATTGACTGTTGGGAAGCAAAGTGAATCTCATGGTGTTACAAATCTTGCGGATGATCTGGAGTTGACAAATGGAGTTAAGCATTTTGATGTAGCTAATGAGCTGCAGACAGAACCCCCTCAACCAGAGCAAATTGTTGGGGCAGCAACATCTGAGGAAAAGGATAGAATTGGTGGTTCTAGCGATAAGGTCCTACAAAGCGAGGGCTTGGAAGAACTTGAGGTTGTCTTCTAACTTCATGGACTTCAATTTTAATCTGAAACATGTTGAATACTTCTCACTTGAGATCCTGATTTTGTGCACCCTCAGTCTCTCCATATGCATTTGCATTAATACAAATCTCCTTAATAATTTTTCGCTGTTTAAATTTTTGGCTTCATCATAGCTAGACAATTCTCATATAAGACTAACTAGTTGATTCTGCTTAAAACTAGTTAATTCTGCTTTTCTTTGATGTCTGTAGTGTGAGTTTTGTCCCTTGGGTGCGCTCCTACTCTTTTAACTGTGATGTTAGGAAAAACATTTGATTCTTGCTGGCCCTAAATTATTAGTACGGTTATTTTGGAATTCAAAGACATGGAATGTTGCATGTTGGTGAGACATAAATTTGGTCAAATTTAGAAGCTTGATATGTCTGAAGTTGTCTTCCTGAATAAAGACTTTAGTGTTACGGCCTTAGATTTGATGCTAAGAGTCGTAAGGCGCTAGACGAGTTGCTAACAGATTTACTTGAGAAAGCAAGTCGCTAGTAAGCCAAGTTGCCTAAGATCAACTAAAGGGAACGTCTGAACAAGTGCGGAAAGTAAAGAGA
>JAABOM020000092.1:4076187-4110081 GCA_011800125.2 Solanum clarkiae
AAATTTTGCACCTTTCAGGAAAGGTTTGCACCTTTCTGAAATGGTTTGCACCTTTCTGAAATGGTTTGCACCTTTTTGAAAGGTTTGCACCTTTCTGAAAGGTTTGCACCTTTTCATGACATTGAAGGGAAATTTAAATTAATCCGGGAAAGAAAGCGGATTCCGGCTTTTCATCCCACCATTTCCCATTCACCAATATCAAAACCCAACAGACATCTCCTTCAACATTGCAGGTCAAAGCAATAGCATCCAGCTCAGTAATATACAGCGCGACCTTCAAAATAAATCTAAGATATAAAAGCAGCCATATCCGATGACCACCACTAGTGCATTCACAGGCAAAATGACCGTCCTCACCACAGTTGTAGCAACTCATGCTGCCTAAGGGAACCTCCTGAAGCAGGACTGATCACATCAACTGCCTTAGTACAGCCATCACTGCCGGAGTTAACCTTGAACTCAACGGCCTCACCATTCAGATACACTATACCAGAGTGGTGAACGAAGAGATCATCATTGAACCACTTGACGGTTCCCTTAGCCTCTGTCCATTCTCACTCTCAAACGGAAACACTAACGACGCTTTGTGTGTTCCCTTTGGAATTGTCACAGTGACAAGGAAATATGTTGATGAGATAAGAAAAAAGGACATGAATATTTGTTCACCTTTTGGATCAAGCAGTAGCCGCGCGTGTCTGCATAGGTGAAAATCTGATGTTTTCCTCCTTTGTTATTTCCTTGTCTTCACATAGAATTCAGGCTAATGCACAAGAAGAAATTAAACTGTTAAAAGTAGACGTTTGATGTTGGACAAGATCTTCGCAATGGGCGGTGGAAATGGGATTGAATGCTTTTCAAAAGTTTATGATCCTCAAGTAGGTCGATGGATTCCTTCACGATCCATGTGGCGGAAGGGTAATTATATTCCTTAAGTTTCAGATACTAGTAATCAGATGTTAAGTTTCAGATGCCAATAATGGTGTTAAGTTTCAGATGGCACTAATGCCAGTAATCAGCTGTTAAGTTTCAGATGTCAGTAATCAGCTGTTAAGTTTCAGATGCCAGTAATCAGGTGTTAAGTTTCAGATGCTAGTAATCAGGGCAATGGTCTGACTATGGTAACAGCATACATTTTCTTTTTAATAAGCACTTTAAATGTTACCTTAAATTTGCAGCACTAAATCAATTGGAAAACCAAGACATCTACTTCAGAAAAACAAATATGGCTCTTTTATCGTCGTGTGTTTTTCAAAAACAGAATTACCCTTTCCTATTGGTTCGTCTCTCTTTTTCGTCTACTATCAAAGACAATCCTCTTTTCCTTTCCTTTTTGTCATATCTAGTTCTTTCTGCTTATGGGTTTTGAGATGAGGGTTCCCAGGAAACAACCTCTCTACTTCTATGAGGTAGTGTTAAGGTCTGGGTACATTCTACCCTCATCAAACCCCACTTGTGGGATTTCACTGGGTATGTTGTTGTTTGTATCAAAGACAATCTGGCCTATTCTGGCTTCATCAACTCTTGATCATACGCAACCTGAATCCTGTTTTCGTACTGATTAACATTTCGCAACTTAGACTTCTTGCAATGGCATTTGGTGACTGGTTCTTCGTTGTATAGACATCAAACAAATGCAAGTCGAAAATCAAAGCACGAGACTGATAATCCAGTTGAAGTAATCGATATCAAATGTGGTTCGAGCAACGCAAATATATTTAGAGAGGATTTCATCTCCCCTGTACTGACATTGATATAAGCAAGTGGAAATGCTCTTTATTTCTCAATTTCAAGTATCCTTAAATAGATAAAAGCTACTAATAACAGAATACGTTTACTACTCCTAATTATTCTGATCTAAAACGACTCCACTAATCCTCCTAAACAAAAGCAACAAACAAACCACTACCTTACAAATTGTTTAAAATAATAATCATCATATCATATTATACGAAAAGTAAAAAGATCCATAGTTGAGTTGGATTACACAAGTGTCTCTAATCATATT
This sequence comes from Solanum clarkiae, assembly GCA_011800125.2. Lineage (NCBI taxonomy): Eukaryota > Viridiplantae > Streptophyta > Magnoliopsida > Solanales > Solanaceae > Solanum > Solanum clarkiae. The sequence continues at coordinate 4,078,193 of JAABOM020000092.1, forward strand.
AAAAATGACCATTTTGTCCTGATGACTTAATTAATAGTTTAACATTATTCATCTAACAACTTACATTTTAGAAACTAAAACGTTTGTTTTCTATCAATTGGATAATTAATTTAGTTGCACCAAAGTACTGAACAAGGAGTACTATTTCTGTCTATAGTAATTATTCTAGATTGTTAGTATGCAATCTTTTAAAATTATCAGTCATAGTATCAAACTTTTCATATTAAATAAATGATGTCGCGATTAGAGATTATTAATTATTTTTTTTGAATTAACTATCTATTCTCAGTCAGTATTTCTAGCACTAGTATTTCACATACTTTCTTTTTATAAAGTAGTATCGATCAAGTTATTTGAAATAAAATTTTACAAAAACTGCATTCCATCAAAATGAAAAAAGAAAATGAAACTAATTAGGGCATTGCATAAAACACATTTCGATGAACAAATTTAATATTTTCAAAGATACATATATCAATCTAGAATATTACTCCACATAACATAATATGCAGTATTATATTAAATTATACAATCGGGAAAAATACTACAATGTCTCAATCTTGTATAATATATATATAACAAAAATGCATGCTTGTACACAAAAATTGGCTAAATGAGATATAATGTTATGCATGCTTCCTCCTGTGTACACAAATTTGTTTGTCTGATTTGAACTTGACAAGGAGTTTAAGAAAATATTTATATAGAAAGTACTAAAAAAAAATATTTAATCTTGTAATCTTAAACATGCTATAGAAAAAATTAAAATGAAAGAAAAGTCAAAAAAATAAAGAGACATATCTCGTTTTGAAATAATGATATCTCAATAAGAGGTTGGATATAGCAGATAACCTATGAATTTTATCAAAAGAGGTATGTTTCTTCTTTTCCACAAGAGGTATCTTGCCTTCATTTATATTATAGTGTTAGGTAAAATATAGTTGGAACATTTCAAGTTATAATTACTTTCTTTTTAATGTAACATCTAGATATAGGTGTGAAATTCATGCTTGTCTATTTTCTATTCCTTGGTCAATTAAAATTTAATCAGGCCTCCACCATCGTCGTCGGGCCACCTGAACCTCATGTCGGGTTCGTTGCGGACTCATTCATATGATTTTTTGGGAATGTTGCACCGAAGCCCCATGCAGCACCAGAATCCCTGGGCTAACACCACAGAAAAGTGTCGAAATCGTCTGTCTCCTTTTCCTTGACCTTTAAAATCCCACCAGGCCTCCACCAAAGTCGTCGGGCCACCAAGGCCTCTTGGCAGGTTCGTTGTGGACCCACTCAGATGATTTTTTGAGAATGTTGCACCGGAGCCCCATGCAGTGCCAGAATCCATGGGCTAACACCCAAAGAAAACTGTTGAAATACCTTATTTCCTGTTCCTTGGCCTATAAAATCCTACCAGGCTCCGCCAATGCTGTCGAGCCACCTAGGCCTCTTGCCAGGCTCGTTGCGGACCCACTCGTATGATTTTTTTAAATGTTGCACCGGAACCCCATGCAGCGCCAGAATCCGTGAGCTAACACCCATAGAAAACTGTCGAAGTCGCTTGTTTCCTGTTCCTTGGCCCATAAAATCCTACCAAGCCTCCACTAATGCCGTCAGGCCACCTGGGCCTCTTGTCGTGCTCGTTGCGAACCCACTCGTATGATTTTTTGGAAATGTTACACCGGAGCCCATGTAGCGCTAGAATCCATGGGCTAACACCCACAAAAAACTATTGAAATTGTATGTTTCCTGTTCCTTGGCCCATAAAATCCTACTAGGCCTCCGCCAACGCCGCCGGGCCACCTGGGCCTTTTGTCATGCTCGTTGCGAACCCACTCATATGATTTTTCGGGAATGTTGCATTAGAGCCCTATGCAGCGCCAGAATCCTTAGGTTAATACTCACAGGTAGGATTTTGTGGGCCAAGGAACATGAAACAGGCGATTTCGACAATTTTCTGTCAGTGCTACCCTACGAATTCTGGCGCTGCAGGAGGTTCTAGTGCAACTTTCCCAAAAAATAAATTCGAGTGGGCCCGCAACGAGCCCGACAAGAAGCCCAGGTGGGCTGGGTTGCCGTAGAATGTCTGGTAGGATTTTATGGGCCAAGCAACAGAAAACAGACAATTTAGCCCACAGTTTGTGGCGCTGCCCAGGGATTCGAGCCAACTATCCCAAAAAATCACACTGGCTCATCCCTAACTTTCCTAACAAGAGGCCTAGGTGTCCCGCCGGCGCCGCAGGATGCCTGGTAGGATTTTTTTTGGCTAAGCAATAGGAAACAGACGGATTTGAAAGTTTTTTATGGGTGTTAGCCCATGATTTTTGGCGCTGCCCGGGGATCCGGGCCAACTTTCTCAAAAAATTACACCAAGCCATCAGTAATGAGCCCAGCAGGAGGCCCAGGTAGCCCACGGAGCCGCAGGACTCATGGTAGGATTTTATGGGCCAAGCAACCGAAAAGAGACGATTTTGGTAGTTTTTCACCCATGATTTGTGGCACTGCTCGGGGATCCAGGCCAACTTTCTCGAAAAATAACACTGACCTATCTTTAACTACCCCAACAAGAGGCCCAGGTGGCCCAGCAGTGTCACAGGATACTTGGTAGGATTTTATGGGCCAAGCAACAGGAAACAGACAATTTTAATAGTTTTTATGGGTATTAGCGCACAGTTTGTGGCGTTGTTCGGGAATCCGAGCCAACTTTCCCAAAAAATTATACTGACCCATATATAACAAGCCCGACAAGAGGCCCAGCTAGTCCGGCGGCTCCTCAGGGCGCCTGGAAGGATTTTATGGGCCACAACAAGAAATAAGCGATTTCAGTTGTTTTTCATGGGTATTACCCATGGTTTGTGGCGCTGCCTGGGGATCCGGGCTAACTTTCCCGAAAAATTATATCGACCCATCTGTAACGAGCCCGAAAAGAACCCCAAGTGGCTCGACGGCACCGCAGGACGCCTGGTAGGATTTTATGGGCCAAGCAACAGGAAACAAATAATTTTGACAGTTTTTCATGGGTGTTAGCCAACGATTTGTGGTGTTGCTTGAGGATCTGGCCAACTTTTTTCAAAAAATTACACAAACTCGTCCGTAACGAGCCCAACAAGATCTTTGAGATCTTTCACTTGAGAGATTCTTAGCTCAATCAACTCGATCACCTCTCATGTATATCTTTAAAAAAACTATTTTTCAATAATACTAGACTCATAATTACTCGTATAATCCTCAACCCCTATGCAAAAAATATTATCACAAATAACTACTATCACTCTTCGTGGTGGCCCAGTGATTTGGGCTTTCAAAACTCTTTGCTAGTAAAAGCAAGAGGTATATCTTCTAGATCGAGCTCATCACATCAAATTTTCTAGTGTAAATTACCTCTTATATGTAATTTGGGAGTCATTGCATAAGAGCCGGGTTCACCTTTCCACGTCCGGATAGCCACTGCGAATTCCATTTGTCATGAATAATAAACAGTAAAAATCTCTTCTTTATTGAGGAAGAGCTCAAAATATTTTTGTGCACAAAATGGGTAGCGACAGGAAGAGGAAGGAAGAGAAGAGGAAGCATAAGAGGAATTCCCCTTCTTCTTCACCAGGTACTTCTCCTTTGCTTTTTCTCCCAAACTCCAACTGATAATTTCATGTGTAGTTGTGTCTGTTTAAACAGATGACGTGAGAAGCAAGCGGCAGAAGATCAAAGGAGATGAAGAATCCAGGAAGGACAAATCTAGAAAGGATAAAGAAAAACCCCATAAATCGAAACGCCGTTCTAGTGAAGGTAAAGTTGAGAAATTTACTGATTTTTTAGCATGGAAATTTAGGGGTTTTGTAATTTTGTTTTGTAAATCAATTGGTATGAACTATTAAGGGTTTGGGAGTTTGAAATTGAAATGGTAAGTATTTTGCTGCTCCACAATCCTTTTTTCTTTCTTTTTCAGTTTGATTGATTGCAAGTATAACATCTTTCATTCGTTAAGCAACTAACAGAGAAATTTAGGGGAAAACACACAAAAAAGGAAAAAAGAAACAAAAGGGGAACTTCTTGCAAGCTGTTTTATTGGTATTATGAGAGCTTTTGATTGACTAACCTGTTTTGGTAGGGATGAGGATGATGAGTTCGAAGTGAGAATATACCAGGAGCAATAAGATTAGGAACATATATATTTGGGAAATGATAGGAGTGGCCTCTGTGGAGGATAAGATGCGGAAAGTAAGGTTGGCCAGAGTGAGCTTGAGGAGGTGCGGGGTAGAGGTAGGTTAGAGAAGTATTGGGATGAGGTGATTAGGCAAGATATGACATAACTTCAACTCATTGAGGATATGATCCTTGATAAGAAGGTGTGGAGGTCGAGATTTAGGATGGAGGGTTAGGAGGTACTCGGGCGTAGTTCCTTTACTCTTGGTTACCATATTATTATCTTGTTGTTTTTGGTTGCTGCTACTGCAACTTTTTTATCGTTCTTTGCGCTAAGGGTTAATCGGAAACAATACATCTACCTTCTCAAGATAAGGGTATGGTTTGGATACACTCTACCCTCCCCAAACTTCACTGTGGTTATTACACTAGGTTTGTTGTTGTATGAGAAAATAGTTAGGGGTAACGCGGGATTATTTTGTTTCACTTTTTGTTATGGGTGTTAGTTAATTTTCCATTTTGTACTGAATGGCAGGATTAGCTCCCATATAGAAAGTGGGATAAGCTAATCCCCATGGGGTATCCCAACCCACGAGATATTCTTGTGTATACCATCCTGATAACCATACGACTCCATAGAGCTTTGTTTGCTTCGGTAATGATGGGTACTTCCTAATCCACCTTCTTGGAAACCAAGTTCTCTATTCCCCTCTTCCATTTAGAATGATGCAAAGTGCAATCAATGTACCGATGTGTGCTGGGATATCTTACACTAATAACTGAAGAGGGCTTTGATTTCCGTGCACACTTTATTTAAATAGAGGTCGGGTCCCTGCAGTAATGTGCTGGAAAGACTAATTGCCCCCGCGATAGAGTTTTGATTTGTCAGTGATGATCTCGTAATTTTTAGTCGATTTCTTCCGATGAAGACAAGTGTCTTAGGCTGGATCGCTCGTTTTACTTGATATTACTAACCTCTGCTCTTGGTATTGTTAGGTCTCCCTTCATTGTTTTGTGCAACTCATGCTGATGTTGTGGTAGCTTTATAGATCTATTTTATATGATTATTGTAGCAAGTGTGGATTTCTGATTTTATGTTATTATGTACATTTCTACATAGGGACATGTGTACCCTTAAATTGAATGGTTTCCCTGTATGTTACTGGTTTGGTGCTTGAAGCTATGCTAGACACACTGACACACTGATATTGCTTCAGAGAAGGAGTTGGGCGAAAAGCACAAAAGCAAGAGCCGCAAACATAAGGATAAGTCGGTGAGTATTTCTTGTTTAACACCTGCATCTTTCTTTCATTTCAAGAAGAGGTTTCTCAAGCTATTCCATTTACTGCCGATAAACCTCCAAGTAGTTTATCCTTCTTCCTCACTTGATTACTCTGTATTATGTACTGTATGTTGAATGTCATCCACACTATTGGAGCTATAAATGCTTGAAAAATTGTTAGACCGTGTGCATTTGCTGTAACTATTTCCCCTCTCGGTCCTTCCTGTAACTTTCTTTATGAAAATAAGTAGGACATCTATCTCCACGATTGACCTTTTGCATGGTTTTGCTTTACCATCTCTTCTCAGAAAATCAAGTTTGAAGAGCTATCAAAGGATGATTATTTCTCCAAGAACAATGAATTTGCTACTTGGCTAAAAGATAAGAAGAAATTGTTCTTCTCAGATCTTTCATCTGAGACTGCACGTGATTTATTTTCCGACTTTGTCAAAGAATGGAACAAGGGAAAGCTCGACATCCAATACTATGAGGGGATCTCAACAGCGCCACGGTCATCCCATGCTTGGAATATTAAAAAGTAGCAGAATTCCATGTTTCTTCTACTTAAGGAGCTGTAGCGGTGACTCTATCCCAGTTGTCCCATGGTACGCCTTAGGCGCCTTTTTTAATCTTTGGTAAGACTGTCATCTCTCTGTTGTAACGACTATCATAACGTAGTATAGTTGAGGTCTATCTTGTGTCAGTTACTTTAGCGAGCATCGTTTTGTCTGAAAATTTCTGCTTGTTGATTCTGAATGCATAGGAGCACTTTCGTTCCGTCTGTTGTTTCATAACATGGACAGTTTTACACCAGAAGATTGGGATTAACTAAGATGAACCAAAAAGAAGGAAGTATTGCTTGCTATTTTTCATTTGGCATAATACATAAACATTCAAAATTTGACTTCAACAGGCAAATAAGCACTCTAACTATGAGAGTGCACGTTGAAATGAATCAGCTTAGTTTCAACTGACAGCTTAACACTCCAACTCGTCCCTCTACTTTCTGCACGTCTTCCTTTGAGCTATCGTCAATATTCTTAATAGGACCTTTAAACCAATGCCTACCACTGAAGTTCCATGTAGAAATGACTAGAATAAGAACACCTCCAACAGCAACAGGAGTGTAATTGAGAGTTTGATCTGTAACAGGGTAGGAAACTGGCAAAGAGAACAGCACAGAAATGAGCGCGACCCATAGTACTGATATCCAACCTATAATGGTGCTGTATCTTCCCAAGTTAAAGCGCCCTTTTGTGAATGACTTTCTACCTAGAGTCAACCTTAACAAGACTGGTATAGCATAAGCAACGTAAAGCCCAATCGTTGCTATTGATGTCATCGCTTGAAATGCTACCACGCTTCCAAGAGACTTCACACAAAAACAAAGTTCTGTTGGCAATGGAATGTGACAAAGAAACAAACCTTTGGTATTTCGTTGTAGTCTTTCAGAGTTATGGGAATGTGTACCGTTAATGCCATACAAAATGCTACAAATGCAGACATCCAGACTGCATTTATAGGAACATCCTGCTTGTTCACTTTCTGCAGCTGTGACGAAAATGGCATTGCTCCATCTCTGGAGAATGCATAAGCAATCCTACGAAAGAAACAACAAACGCAAACATAAACCCTTAAAGGATCGTGTACTGAGTCATTCTCAACGAGTTCATAATAAGTGATCCTGGTTTCTTTTTACCTTGAGTTGCTAGTTAGTGAGCTCATACCAGCAAAGAACACGGCAAGACCAATTATACCTAAGCAAATCACCGCGCCAATGCTACTACCATATCTACTCATGAATGCTTCATAAAAGATCTGAGCAACGGCGTGACCACCTGAGTCATTATTTTCACTCAAGAGATTCGGAATATCCTTAACTGCAAATGTTATACCAAGTACATAAGCCCATCCTGCGATAACTGCAATGCCAATGGCACTTACAATTCCTGATGGCCCGTTCTTATCTGCGTCTTTCGTTTCCTCTGACTACGGAAACATCAACAGAGAACAACAAAATGAAAATTTACGTGAATCGCTTTGATACAGGAAACTTACGCGGGGAGGGGAAGGGAACTGTAGAGTTAATGGTCAAAAATACACCTAAAGTATCTCCTTTTTTCAAGAGTTTCATAACTTGACCTATTAAGTGTGCGAGTTTTCTACCTGAATTATAACAGACTTTTTTTTTGTCAAAACACACCTCAACTATTAGTTATTCCATTTTGTTACCAGAAATTTCACCATCGTTCAGGTAGGTAAAGCGAGCAGTTGGTGTTTTTTGATAAATAGTTGGTGATAGTTCATGTAGAAAACTCGCACAACTGAACATCAGTATGAGCAGTTGATATCTAAGGTGTATTTTGATAAATAGTTGGTGTAGTAGGAAACTCGCACAGCTAAACATCACTATCGTCCAGGTAGGAAAAGCGAGACAGTTGGTGATAATTCAAGTAGAAAACTCGCACATCTGATAGTTCAGATATGAAACTTGCAAAATCTTGAGATAGTTTAGGTGTGTTTATGACCCTTCACTCACAGTTAAAATCGACTCACCATATATGCAGAAGCATCATAACCTGTCAACGTATACTGGCTCATAAGAAGTCCGAGGACGAAGATATAGAAGTTATTGTTGATTCCATCCTGATTCTCTGTATTGAAGTTGGTAAACACAAATTCTGTGCTGGCTCTTTCAGTTGCAACTGCTGGAATCACAATCATGAGAAAGCAACCTGCAATCGTTAATCATCAATTCAGAGCTGAATGAAGACGCAGCAAGGCTACTCTGCCACTTACAATACTCCATCGCGTATTTAAGCAGCAAGGAGTTGTGTATTATATACCGAAAAAGTTGGCTGCAGCGCCTACTTGTCCAAGGAATGACAGCAGTGAGATAGGAAGACTGTTTAATATAGCGTGTATTAAAAGAAATACGCCATGGAGAGCCATGACTACGTATTTAGAGATCAAATATCCGCCACCATTTTTGCTGCCAGTGCCAAGGAGGATCATCACCTGAACCAACTGTGCAAGGGAAAAGTCTATACTTGTTGTGAGAGCCCACTGCGATCAGATTTTCGCGATATTTATTAGAGTTGTCGTTAGATACTAGTTATGAACTGTGAATGTTAACATGACCAATTCTTCGAGATACCTGACCAACAATGTTGAACCTGCAAATGAGACGAACGAAAAGTTTAGCTAACTTAGCATAATAGTATCACGTTTTTTAACGTTTCATGAACTATCAGGTGTTTGTGTTTCCTACAGAACTATCATCAATTGTTATCAAATCACAGCTTGAGAAGTGACCACGTAATTTGCCTATAAGATTTTGTCCACATGGAAGCTGACTCATTAATTTTGAGGTGTGTTTGGTTGAGAGTTGACGAGAATTCAGGTAGGAAACGCAAACATCATGTAGAAAACTCACAAAAACGAGATACTTTAACAAATCGATAACCATAGTCTGAAACACAGAAAATATTCATTGGCTTATCAAATCATCTATTGAATCATTAAAAAGATGCAACAAAAGACAGAAACAAGTTCACTGTCCGTTTTAAGTCAAGCAATATGTGAAGTAACTTCTGATATAACAAGTAAAAGAAGATAGAATTCCAGAGCAACTCGTCTTTTAGAATGGGCATTTTGCGCTCTATTGATCAAAAAATTATATATTATCATACTGGCGCCATGTTAAATTGTATAATCATCTCATCTATTACAGAAATGAGTTGATTCTTACAAGAACTTAAGAGAGTCCGAGAAAACAAAGTAAAACATGATTATAGCACTGGAGAACGAGGAAGAAATGGCATGAAACAGAGTAAAGACTCGACGAGTAAAAAAGAGAAAAATTGGTTACCAGCCAGTGATCCAAGAAGCGAAAGGTCCCCAGCTCGGACCAGCAAGCTTAGCGCTCCAATAATACAGACCTCCGGAAGTCGGATAAGAAGAACATATTTCAGCCATTGACAACCCAATTAACAAGGTGAAAGTACCAGCAATTGGCCATCCATAAATGTATGATACAGGGCCACCAAAGTTCAACCCGGTGCCCATCAGTCCGTTTAATCCAGTAAGCACCGATACAATAGAAAATGAAATCGCGAAATTTGATATCATCCTGCAATTCAAGAACAACAACGCAATAAGGATTTATCAGAAAAAGGGTCAAGTTTGCTCCTGTACTATTGGAAATTGAACTACTTCGACCTCTGTTAAACTTTTCATCTATTGTTATCCCAGCAGCGCTTACCATCCTGTCACAAGCTATAGCTGATAGCAGAGGCTCAACCCGAGCCACCCCTGTCCACTCATGAGCCTTGCTATAGGCAGAATGTTGATATTACCCAACAAATGTCTCATTTTTGTCATTGACCCCCAACGGAGCTCCAACCTGAGTGTAATTTTGAATAGTGGTTGAAATTTAAGGGATAAATTTGGCTCTGATATCACTTGCTAGGATCAAGCATTTATCATAATCCCAAAAGTTATACCTAGCTAATAGCAAAGTTGTAACTTTATTTTTAAACTAAGACCACCAAGCAAGCGTCGTGTTCAATCATGACTCCTACCTGAACCACTCCAGCCCCCTCATGTTCAAATTTGACCTTTTTTCCTCTATAGCTATTACTACAGTACCATAATCCCAAGCAAGTTAGAGTCAACTATACGAATCCTCATGAACCACGTCGTCTTTCCATTTAACCTCATCTTTGAACCAATAGTCCAATATAGTACCAAACAAAGAGTACTAGAAGATTTAACGAAAAGACTCCTAGAAAACATGCTAACATAACCAAAAACATGTTTTCAACTAACAGATATCACAAATATATCGCGTAAACAATCAAGAACGTACATTCAAAATGCAAGGTACTCACGAGAGATCGCGATTGAGTTCTTGTTTGTATCCTAACTCATGAAGACGAGCGTTATCTGAATCAATTACACGAGCATGATGAAAATCAACTATACCATCTGCATCTGCTACGCGAATATTACTCATAGTTTTCGATCAAATAATTTCTTGTCCTTCTTCTACTTCAGGAATGTAGAGGAATGAATGTTGTAGCCTTTTTGGCTTTCAAATGTATATAAAGACTTAATAAAACAGGGAAATTTTTTCAAATATTTGAAAAGTGAAATGACTTATTTAGTGAGAAATTGTAACTATTATGTTACATGTTATTGTCATGACATATATACTTACATACTGCTGGTATGCATAAGTAATTGACAACGCCAACCCCGTCTTATTATGATATATTAAGGTAACTTTCCCTTAAAATTACGAGTTCAAGCATAATATTCGTTGAAAATCATGAAACGTGATAAAAACAACTAAATAGACGAGAGCTTGTTGCTCCCATGGTAAACACCTCCACCTCCAACCTTCAAGTTGCGTATGCAAAAAAAAGGCACGAGTTCTTTACAGAAAAAATCATAAACATGTCATCTAACTTGACCTTAATTGGAATCTGTACCCTCTAACGTACCTTTGGGTGTGCACAAATAGCACTTAAACTTGTATAAAGTTAAACATATAGACACTTATTTTATATGACAAACACAAATTAGTTTAAATATATCTCACGTCAATTGTCACGTAGGACGCTCTGCAACTAAATGATAGGAATAAAAGTTGAGGGATTAAATGACATTCTTTTATTTTACTATTATTTAAATAATAATAAAATATATATGTGGCTTGGGACATCTACTGTACAATTGGTCTATATTTAGATAGGTCTATCTATTTCATCTGCTGGTCATTTATGTATCATTCAATTTATTGGTTTAATTTATTCTCACTCATATATTCCCTCACGTTGTGATTTATCTATGATTTGCTTACGATTCTCGAATCAAAATCAATCATGACTATCATATGCGATCCATTTTCGTTCTCTTCCCTGTCCAGGATGATCATGAATTCCATCGAGCTTCCCATAGAAATACACAAACGTATCGCCCACTTCCTAGTAGGGCATGCTAACGAGATTTCATGAGAGTTTTTCAAGGTATATATCAAGTTAGACCCCTCGGGAACCAGAAGCATCAGAATGGGATTTACAGTGACAGACGAGGAGGCATTGGGTATGTTTGGATTCACTACAGGTGGCCTAAACAATTCGAAACATCTCGACTTTTTTAGAACAGATCCGAGTCAAATAGGACATCGTTAACTAAAGATTTCGGATTCGAATTATGAAAATAAAAAACTTCTGATAAAAAATGCTTAATGAGACTTGTATAGTGTAAATCTAATTAATCAAAATCTCCAAATAAATATCGAACATCAAATAATAAAGAGTCATAATTTTGTTTCTTTTATCATATTTTTGAATAAATCATAAGTTCTAGTGGTACCATTTTGTTGATAACTTAAGTAAATGAACGTACGATAATATTTAACCTCACATTTCAAAAACTTATTCACTATTATATTAATGTGGTCCTGTTCATAAATTTGAAGAAAGTGACTACTTATTTTTAAATAGAACTCTACGTGACACAAGATATATTTTAGAATGACCAATTAAATTATAAGTCTTCTCTTTTTAAAAAAAAATGATTGACATATTTAATTATTATTTGAAAAGGACATCTTTTTTTTTTTATGGATTCCTCCCTTCTTTATTGCAAGTCTTAAATTGGAGAATTGGAATATAGGTCGATTTGAAGTTTGAAATTTGAAATTTGAAATTTCATGAATTCTTTTAATGATCTGAAGTTAATACTACAAGAATAATATTGACCCTTTAAATTCGTTGTTGCCTAAGAATAGAGAAATTAACAACAACAACAACAATAACATACCCAGTGAAATCCCACAAGTGGGGTCTGGGGAGGGTGTATTGTACGCAGACCTTACCACTACCTCCTAGAGGTAGAGAGGCTGTTTCCTAAAACCCTCAGCTCAAAACCCAATAGCAGAGAATACCTAGATATGATCAAAAGAAGAGTCAAAAGAAGAGTCAACAGAAGAGTAAGTGAATATCATAGCAGGAAAAGTAAAAAAAGGTGAACAACATGTACAAAAATTACATAGCATATGAGTAGAGCACTAGTATGAAAGAAATACCTGGGACGGTAAGAATAGAGAAATTGTTTGTAAGAAATGTCTCTCCTAGATTCATCAGAATACCTTTTGATAAAAATTTATATTATTTATACATGATTAATATAATTTTTTAAATCTATATATATTTAACATCAAACTCTTTTTGACTTATGCATATATATAAACTTTCTTTATAAAATTTTGACACCGCACTATAAAAGAAATGTGTTGAGATAAATAAGATCCTCAATAATTTAAACCATGTTGCACTTATATAGAGGCTAGATAAATATTATTTCATTTATTGTTGGAAGGAAAAAAAGTATTAAATTAAACCAAGGTTTACTTAAACTAGTTAGTACCATGTCTTTTTAAAACTTAAGTTAATTTTAAGTTTATTTTTTATTTGTTTTGTTTTATGATGTTTGCTAAACTGCTATTTTCTGATGCAGACAGCAATAAATAAAGAAATCAAGTTGATGACTGTAATTAATGAACCAAAAAGAAAGTCAATGAAAGGATATTTGAATCATTCGGACGAATTTTGGATTTTAAGTTTATGGATTCTGAATTTTAAGATAGAATAACAAGTTGAGAAAAATAATTTATATGTTTATTAAGTAATTTTCTAACACAAATATAAAGATAGGATCGAAGCTATTAGAATTTATCGAAGCTATTAGAATTTATCGAACCGATAATTTGAAATAAGGCATAATAGATAAATAAGCTTTTTAACTTGGATTTATCTGAACCACAGGAAACAACCTCTCTACTTCTATAAGGTAGTGGTAAGGTCTGCGTACATTCTACCCTCCTCAGACCCCACTTGTGGAATTTTACTGGGTATGTTGTTGTAACTTGGATTTATCTGATATCTACACCCTCCAATTTTGGGTCGGCACAAATAGGCACTTGAATTTATATATAAAATTGAACAAGCAGACACACGTCCTGCTTGGCATAATATACGTAGGACACAAAATTGTCATATAAGACAAATGCCACGTAGAACAAATGTGTCATTAGCACAAATAAAATGTAGAACCCCTGACTCGAATTCATAAATTTCAAATTTTGAATCTGACACAGATTATCATACACATCATCATTGTCTAATTACAAAGAATTCTCTCTACTTCTTAAGCTTCTTCACTAGAGTTCCCTATATTAGTAATAGGACCTTTAAACCAATGCCTAGCACTGAAGATCCATGAAGAAACTACAAGAATGACAAGGCCACCAACCGCGACCGGGGTGTAGTTGAGAGTTTGATCTGTAATAGGGTAGGCAACAGGCAAAGAGAAGAGCACAGAGATGAGCGCGACCCACAATATTGCAACCCAACCTACAAAGATCCCGTAGCTTCCCAAGTTAAAAGGACCTGGGATGAAAGACTTTCGAGCTAGAGTCACCCGAAACAGGATTGGCAAGGCATAAGCAATGTAAAGCCCGATTGTTGCTATAGATGTCATGGCTTGAAATGCTACCAAGCTTCCGAGAGACTACAATTCAAACAGACGGGAAAAATAAGGTGTATTACTAACTGGAAGGTGCGCGAGACAAACAAACTAATGAATCAAGAAAGCATATTAAGTAACAGACATGCATGCTGACAGTCGAAGTATTCCCAACTTTGAAAGTGCACATTTATACACGTCAACTTGGTTTCAACCGACAACAAATAACACTCCAACTCGTCCAAATTGTGTTTTGTTGACACTTATGCTAGAGTGGCACATAAATTTTGGAGGTTTCTAGATGAACATGTTGTAGATTGGAGTGTTTAACTGACACAATTGAGACAAGTTGAGGTGTCTAGATACGCATTTTCAAAGTTTGAGTGTTTACTTGTCAGTGAGGCCGAGTTTGAGTGTTTGTTTATATATTATGCCTAAGTAATGTTATTTCTTACATGAGTTAGTTCTTATTTTCTCAGTTTTCTTTTTTCAGGACGATGCAGGTGGAGGGAATGTTCAATGTGGTCTTTCAAGATGTAAAAGGATGAATATTTTATACCGTTAATGCCATGCAAAATGCTATGAAGGCTGACGTCCAGACTGCATTTATGGGAACCTCTTGCTTGTTTACTTTATGCCAGAATGATGAATATGGCATCGCTCCATCTCGGGAGAATGCATAAGCCATCCTGCAAAAGAAACTTTGATCAGTGGCTCTTCTAAAGAATCTGAGTTACACAAGGAGAATCTCCGATCAAGCATAGTTACCTCGAGTTGCTAGTTAATGAGCTCATACCACAAAAGAATACAGCAACAGCAATTACACCTAAGCAAATAATTCCACCAACACCACTGCCATATCTACTCTTGAATACGTCATAAAAGATTTGAGCAATAGCATAGCCGCCCGAATCATTGTTTTTATTCAACAGATGCGGGATATCTGTAACTGCAAAGGTTATACCAAGTATGTAAGCCCAACCAGCAAGAACTGATATGCCAATAGCACTTACAATTCCCTTTGGCCCATTTGTATCTGCATTTTTGGTTTCTTCCGTCTGCAAAACAATGTCATAGATAAGAACAAAATAAAAAAATTACTTACAATCACTTTGCAACAAGAAGTTCCTAAAGTTGTACTAGGCCTAACGGAGGAGGAAATTTAGTTTCAAGATATAAAATCAATTGAGTTGCCGCTATATGTACTCCGCTCCTGATATTTTCCAAGACAAACAAGTTCTATTGTATACTCAGCTATCTGAGCCTCTTCTCATTACAAAATCCATAACTTCACACTGTCAGGTAGTTTAAAAGGAACTGTAATTTATCATAAGTTCTTTGGGAATTTGAAGGGCCTCTGTAAAATAAGCTCACACCACATCCTCCGATCGGACATACTTTAGAAAATACAGGAAAACAATTAGCATTGTAGAGAAAAGTATGCAGAACTCACCATATGAGCAGAGGCATCATAACCTGTCAATGTGTACTGGCTCATGAGAAGTCCCAGGACAAAGATGTACAGTTTATTGTTGATTCCATCCTCATTCTCAGTATTGAAATTAGTAAACACAAATTCAGCGCTAGCTCTTTCCGTTGCGACCAATGGGATCAAAATCATAAGAAGAAAGACACCTGTAATCATTAACTCAGAGCTGAGCGAACGCACAATTCCAAAGTACTGAGGTCAAGAATAGAGATGAGGTTGACTTCAATGTACCTAAAACATTCCACGCAGCAGATAGTTGTCCAATGAAGGACAACAATGAGATCGGAAGACTATTTAATAAAGCATGTAAAAGTAGAATTCCACCGTGGAGGGCGATAACCACATATTTGGAGGCCTGATATCCGCCACCATTTAATCCACCAGTGCTAAGAAGAATTATCACCTGAACTAACTGAGCCAATGAAAAATCTATACTTGTTGTGACAGCCCACTGCAATCAGATTTTCCGTTGTAGATTAGAGTAGTTTTATATGGTGAAGCAGCTAAGCCCAATTAGACACTAAAAATTTTGAATGGTAATACGAGTAATTCTTCACGATACCTGACCAACAATGTTGAACCTGCAATATGAAAATGAAAGAAATTGTAATTAGAAGGAAGCAATACAAATTTATGAATATAGAAGCCATCAGTTTTCGTCAAAAAATAACTTATGAGAGCTGAATGTTGCACTACTGACACAAGGCATGAGCTAACAGAAGATATTAATGATTTCATGTTCCATTAACTCTAATATTAAAAGACAGTAGATAATAAAAAGTACCGAGTAAAGAATTAAACACAGATCACCAGAGTTCAATATTTTCAAAAAAAAATTTACTTTTTTATTTTTTTGGTGTGTGTGTTGCTGTGTTTCCTCCTGTTTTACTTTCTCTGTGTTTGCTCTACCCAAATCCCGATATATTCCTTCCGAGGAGCTTAATGTCTAGCGACCTTGAACTGAAACTAGCATATACAGTCAAGGAACTTATTGACTATGTAGGCCATCCTAGGACGGCTGCAATTTTTCAGGAACATTCACTCTCACTGTCAAAAGTCAAAAGCATATTCTGATTGTGCATTTATCACATTACGAATTGCGTGAGAACAGTGTTTAGCTGAAATCAAGCCATAAATATGGACCGAGTTATTGTCTCCAAAATGCAAAGCTGGTTGCGCAAATCAGCATCAACCAGATATGCCACAAACCCAAACTAGTAGGGGTCAACAACATGACAGGACCCATTTCATTCCAATACATAGAGGATTCATTACAACGAGGATTTCTCAAATTTTGAGTACTTACCATTTACCGTCAACCTCATGTAAGTCTGTAACTCTCCTCCTTTATCCCCACTAGGGTTGACTATGTGGAACTGACATACTTGTAAGATTAATAAAATCATGCGAAAGCAAAAGGCTTGAGCCTCAATCAACGGGAAAAGCTAATCCAGGCTGACATATCACCAGCTAATAATGTCAGTCCTGTGGAGTTTTTCTCTTTAATATCTTAGCCCCTGAGGCCAGTCGCGGTTCAAAACACGTTAGATAATAGCTGGTGATTGATTAACACTAAGAATACTTGCAAGGGACGTGAAACTATGCCCTTCTATAAACAGACAAACAGGTTAAAACTTCACAGCCTAAAGTGCCAAGAAAATTTGCAACTTGCTCTCCACTTCCAAATAAAGTTTCCTCTGTAAACCAGACAGTTAAGACAGTTAAAAATTGATATTCTCCAAGATACCAACAACCCGAATCCTATAAGTATTTAATTAAGGTAGTCCAAAAACCAAAAGCAGAACAGAGAAAGGGCGAAAATGACATGAAATTATTAGAAAAACAGAACTGATGAACAAAAACTTTGCCGTAAAAGACAACTGTCCTTCAGGAGATATTGATCATGTACTTTTAAGCATTACAATTTACAAGCAAATCCCTTGTAGATTCAACAAAGCTTCGGTATACTCTACTACAAATTGACTTACTACTTCAAAATTCAACAACAACATACTCAATGTAGTCCCACGAAGTGGAGTCCGGAGAGGATAGAGGATATGCAGACATTATCCCTACCCTCACCCGTAAAGAAGCAATTTTCGATAGACCCTCGGCTCATAAGACAAAAAGTCAATAGGATAACCGAGGTTTAAGAAACAATAGATAGTAGCAGAAATCAAATGACAAGAAACTACATAGGCAATACTACGATTACTAAAACTAGTAACTCATAAATTCAAAATTCTAACTCCGCCTCGAACTGTTCCAAAATACTATAAACTCCAAACATCACAAGCTAACTCAAACATAAACAGTAAAGACTAAACAATAAAAGCAAAAACATTACCAGCCAGTGATCCAAGAAGCAAAAGGTGCCCAGCTTGGACCAGCAAGCTTAGCACTCCAGTAATAAAGACCCCCAGAAGTTGGATAAGAAGAACAAATCTCAGCCATTGACATTCCAACAAACAGAGTGAAGATACCAGCAATTATCCATCCATAAACATAACTAACAGGTCCACCAAAATTCAAACCAGTACCCATCAATGTGTTCAAACCAGTAAGCACTGATACAACAGAAAACGAAAACGCAAAGTTCGACAACACCCTGCAAACAAACAAAACCCCAAGAACCCGAAATACCCAATAAGTACAAAAAAATCAAAAAGATTGAATTTTTTTAAACTTTTTGAAGAAATTAGGAAATGGGGTATTTACGAAAGGTCTCTTTTGAGTTCTTGTTTGTATCCTAGTTCATGTAGCCTTGCATGGCCTGAATCAATTTCTTCTTCAAAACCCATTTTTGTTTTTCCTTCCTCTCTGCAACTCTCTGCAACTTTGCCTTCTTGAAATTCCTTCTTTCTTCACTCTACAATGGCAAAAATGAAATCTTTCTGCAAAATGATTGATTCTTTATTTGTGTTTTTGTGAATGAAAAGAGCAGAGGGGGGTCAAACAAAGCAATTGGACTGTAGTGTGAAATTAATAGCCAAAGATTTGAAGTCCCATAAGGTTGACAGGTAGAGAGGTCATAGAAATATTTGGACTTGTATTATATTTGTAGTAAAATCTCATAATTGCATTTGCAAGATTCTAAAAATCTGAATTGTTGGAAGTTGGGATTTTGTCTAATTCATCATTTATTTTCTTTTTCTTTTTTTTTTATATTGAACTACGATTACAAATAAATAGGCGATTAGACATAAAAGAATGACTTGTTTTCTCAATTATTTTTTGGTCGCTCAATATCGTGTTGATGTGGGAAAATGTCGCTATTGATGCAAGAGAAGAAAGAGGATGTCTCTATCAATCTCCTATCTCCTATCACTCAATACATCGATATTATATAAAATTTTAATCTCAAATCAAATTAGATCACGCGAAGAAAAATGAATGAACGTAAATAAATTATCTTTCTGCAAAAGAAGATTAACAAATTATTCATTCACAAAGTTTAAAAGAGAGATTTTATTTGTAACTTATTAGAAATCAATAAATATATATATAGGGAATTTGTAAATAAAGTACATAAGATTTTTTGAAGATAATTTTTTTCTTTTCTCTAGAAAATTATTTTATCCATACTTTGGAAAATATCATAAATATTATGTGGTTTTAAGAATATTAAAATACCTTATCAAGATACCTAACTTTTATTTCTTTTTTGAAGTAATGGAAAAGTAGAAGCACTAATATAAATTCTTAATTGAGGGTTGTTGGCATGGAAAAGTCAAGAGGGACTGCTGTTTTTAAATATTATCTTTTAAAGGCACGTGAAAAATTATTTAAATATAAGTTATAATCATAAAATTGAATAAATAATTTAACACGTTATATCTTTTTTTTATAATCATAAAATTAAATTAGATTTTCCCATTCAAAAAAACATCATATTTAAATTAATTTTTATCAAAAAGTTATAAGTAGTTAATTACTTAAAAAGATATCTATCAAAATTTGTATTAAAAATTGGCAAAATTAAGGTAATCAAAATTTGAATATCAAAACAATATAACTAAGATTTATATATTCTCAAGTTTTGTTAAATCTCAAATTAGATTAAATAAATAATCATCAACATGATTATAAAATTATCAAAAACTGCTAAGTTTTTTTAAAATATTAAAAATACCTATATAGAAAACGTAAAAAATGAAAATAAAAATAAACTTAAAATATAAAGAAAATTAAATGTTAAAATCTGAATTTATTTTAAAAAAATTATAAAATTTTAACAATTAGTTAATTACTAACTAATTTAACTAATTTGTCCTAAAATTAACACATGTTGTAATCCTACGCTGCCACTTGGCATGATCCTATGCTAGACTTTCTTCCTATTAATAATATATAGATTATATCAATTTTGTGATTAGAATTTTTTTTTTCCATACTTATAACTCAAACCCCAAACTACTATTAAGTTGATTGAATCAATATACTCCGCTCAATCGAACAATGATTTGAAAATGAAAGTGTGCAATTTCATTTGAGTAGAATGATGTTCATTTCTTAGCGCTAGATCACTATTTGAAAATTAATTTTTTTGCGTTTTTCTTCTTCTATAACAACAGTAGAGGAGATAGTAAGCACAACTTTCTACGCAACAATTTTTTCTTCTCTTATGACTTTTCAAGTTATAGGAGGGAGACAAGGGAGTAGATTAGTTAGTATCAAGTATAGTTGAAATCTCATTTTCAAATATGAATTTGAACAAATTCTCTTTATTATTATAAATACAACTTTTTAATCAACCACCTTATCTCTATAGCTCTGAACGACCCCTTCCGCTTCTTATTTTTTTCTTTTCAATTCAATTATGGATCTTAACTTACTGAACTAGCCTAGTAAAGTAGAAACCATTAGTTATCAACGATTCAACTTGTCTAAATTAATTTATCTTTTTGGTCCTTCCATAGTTTTTGTACCATAAAAATGAGTTTTCAATCCCTAAATACAAAGTATTTAGCAAATAATAACCAACTTAAAATGACATTAAATTATTTAACTTGAAAAGCATTATTATATAAAATATGAAAGCTCTAGATTGTCGATTATTAATTTGGAATTATATATGTGTACTTTATGATATTATTAATAATGTCATAAGGTGTCATCATTTCGAAGTTTTAAGTTTCACGAATAATATATCATAGAATTTCAAATTCCACAAGCTATATGTCATGGAGTTTCACCTGTGGAACACGAAACTCATGATATCTAATTTTCAACGACAAGGGCTGAAAATGGTTGAATTTGTATTCCTAAAAATAACAACATTTTCAATATAGTTTTACAAGTGGGATCTGGAGAGAATAAGATTTATCAGATCTTATCTCTATCTTTATGGAGCAGACAGATTATTTCTGATAAATCATTGGCTCAAAAAAAGTGCAATCAAAGTAGAATTTGAAGGAAAACAACAAGAGAAAAATAACAAGATATACAAAGTAGATAAGTTAACTAGTAATAGTAAAACATAAAGAATAAGACACGACACAAATACATATTATAGTACTACTATAAAGAATGAGAAATAAGACTAGGCCCCTTCCTCTCTCGCATTGATATACGACAATACTCTGCTATCTGCTTCCTTTCTATCCTAACCTTCAACCTTCTTACCGTCACAAAAAATCTCAAGTTTATTCCTAAAAATACGATGACACAAAATGGTACTCCATCTAGGCTCTATCCCAATTCATCCAACTCACTTTCTTTTTAGTCAGTTCAAAAAAGAATACCATATTTCCATAATAATTAACAATTTTAACTTTAAAATGCATATTTTACCCTTATAAAATGATTTATAGTCACGTAAACATCGATAACTTATTTTAAGCCACAAATTTCAAAAGTCATTTTTTATTTCCTAAACCCTATGTTACCTCAAACTACATCACATAATTTTGAACAATCAGCGTAACAATATACTTAATGGGCCAAACTTAAGAGGAGAAGAAAAAGGCCCATACCAGCCAGTAATCCAAGCAGAAAATGGGCCAAACTTTTTTCCAGCCAATTTAGCACTCCAATAGTAAAGCCCACCAGAAGTTGGATAAGCAGAACATATTTCAGCCATAGCAAGGCCCACTATGAGTGTCATTAACCCGATTATGGGCCATCCACAAACAATAGTTACAGGCCCACCAAAAGTTAGGGCCTGGTTATACAATGTGGATATACCAGTAAGAACTGATACAATGGAGAATGTTAAAGAAAAATTTGCAATGAACCTGTTTCATAAAAGCCCAAAATAAAAAAAGCATGTGAGTTTTTTTTCAGGATCTTTACACAAATAGTCAGTCAGTCGAATAGCATGCGTATAATAGTAATAAAAGTGTAATATATGGGTCGGGTCATTCGAATCCAGAAGCTTTGGTTAGAAGCAAGATTTTTGAACTCATTAAAATGAAATAAGTTGTGATAGAAATTCTGAACTCGAACTCATAATATTTGAAGTATTGAATTTAGTTGTGTCTATATATTGAGAATTTATCATGAGTAAAAAAGGGCAAGCTCGATGGATTAAAGCTTCCGCTTCGCGCAGGGTTCAGGGAAGGGCGCGACCACAAGGGTCTATTGTACACAGTCTTACCTTGCATTTCTGCCAGAGACTGTTGAAAATGACAAAAAAAATGAATTTTATATCAGACCTTACCACTACCTTAGAGATAAAGAAGTTGTTCCAATAGATCCTCGACTCAAGAAAAGACAGTAGAAATTAGTATAGAGAAGAAAAAATAACTGAAATGAAGACAGTCATGACAAAATACTGTAGACAACCTAACAAATCATCCTAAATAACAATGACAATTACCAAGATACAATGATAATGTAAGCGTAAAAAGCCCACAAATAATAACCAAACTCAAAAGGACAAGAAACTACAATTGTAATACAACTAACAGTAAAGTAAGAATAAGCGAGATAACACTCAATTACCTATCCTAATATGTCTCCTTCATAACCTTCTATCTAAGATTATATTCTTCGAAAATTAACAGATAAAGAAACTAAATGAAAGAACAACTTACGAAAGACCGCGATAGAGTTCTCGCTTGTAACCCAATTCTCTAAGTCGAGAATCATCATTTTTACAACTAATTTTGTTTTCATTTTCATCAAGAAGATGATAAGAACCAATTGATGCAGAGGATTCCTCTTCCATGGAATTTCTCATATTTTGTTTTGATTAGTGAGTAATAAGATGTGAAAAGGACAAAGATACTTCCCAATCAAAAAGCAAGATCCAAGTAATAATAAACCTAATATTTTTGGTAGAATAATAACTTTTTCTTTTTAATTTTTCTATGTTTGTTAAATATTATGACTTTTATGAGGTAGATATTTTGTAGTAGAAAATACCATGTGGGGTAGTTGATTGATAGTGCCCACCTATGTCCTATTTGTAAAGAAAGACCACACAAAAGCATGGATAATATTTAGCATTCCTTTCGTCTCATTTTATATTGCACGATATGATTTGACACAGTGTTTAAGAAAAAGAAAAAGATTTTTGAAACTTATGATCTAAAATAATCCTTAGATATTTCTGTGGCTATGAGTAATTTCATCAAGTGTAAAAAAAATTAAAATTAAAAATAGCGCTCTTTTATCATGAAATTAGACCTGCTATTAACGTCGGCTTATCTGTCAGTCGCGTTGGATCTACCACTCAATTGAAAACTATGAAACAAGCCTGCTAGTTCAAAAATTGAATTGGCACATTATCGCGAAGCGACCACCCTTGCTCAATTTAGCTCAAAATCCATACGTAGACCAAATAATACAATGCAAGCAAAAGTTCCTCAAATTATAGTAAGGCAACATTCTTTTTGGGACGGTTTAAAATGAAAAGGGTGTCACATAAAATAGATCAAAGGAAGTAATAATTTTGGGATTATCAGGTCCTAATGAGTTCTAGTGCATCATTTGATTTAGTCAGGACTTTAATATCAATATCATATGGAAATAAACAAAAGTGTTTGATAACTTTAGATTTCCATAATGACGACCTTTTTCTTATCACGAGATGCTTTATGATAAAGAGACGTTAGGTTACGAGTCATTTTCATATATCAAAATTAAATTTAAAACAATAATAATAATTTGTTTACTACAAAGAAACTTCTATTTTCAGAAAGTATAATACCAAAAATTGAAAAGAATCTAAATCCACGTGGATTTTCCCAAAATCAACAGAAATATACTCCATTAATGGTATGAAAATGGCAAGTTTTATTAATATATTGACAAATGATTTGCTGTAAAATGATCTTATAGTTAATAAAATAAAAATGTGAATCTCTATGATGTAAGATTTGTTTTCTTCTTACGAGTGACATAAATAACCACGTGCTCAACTACATTTGATGGCAAAACTTGCAAATAATTGTATCATATAAAGATTGTCCTATTATGATTTTGGGTGTCCATGTTCATTAAAAGACAAGCAATAACATGTTATTATTTGTTGAGAAAGCAATATTCTTGATCAGGAAATAATTGTAAATTCGTCATTATTACAACAAGTGAAAATTTCACAACTAAGTCCAGAGAGAGAAAAATATATGCAAATCTTATCACTATCTCATAGATATAAAGAGACTATTTTCGAAATATCGTCATCTCAAAAAAATCAGAATACTAGATATGAAATAACTAGAATGAACAACAAATGAAAATATATAGAGACAATAAAAATAACAATATAAATGACAAAAAATAACAATATAATATATAACGACACGACTACCAGCCTACTATAATACCAGGCCCGATATCATTATTGTCTTTGTTGTAAGTTCTTGATCATTGAATAAGCAAAATTATTGGTTGTGTATATTGATTACAACTTTCTAGGGTAGACATTATCCCAGTATAGTATGATGATATAGATAAATAGAATAGGCCCTCCTATTCTAAATTTTTAACTAGATACGTAAACTAGATCAAAACAAATTTTTAAATCGTGTTTGTCTGTTGATCAAGCTTATGTGACATTAACAGTTATCTCATTTGACGCTTTGAACTGGAAAAGTGGCCCGTTAGGCTCCGGACTCCAATAAAATAAACAGACTAATTATCTTTAACAAATACTAACTTGGCATATACTTGAAATAAATCATCATCTACCAATAATAATTAAAGAAACAAGTATCTGTCATTGCATGGTAAAGATAACGACAACATAGAGTATAATAATCTCGTAAATGGAGTTTGAAAAAGATAGTATCTATCCAACCATACCTTGTGAAGATAAAGAAGTAATTTCAAATATAATATTCTTTTTCTTTTTTCTTGATGACAAGGAAAATCCACAAGCGCTACCTTTTGAGAGCGTATAGGGTAAACTCTGCTTCTATGTAATAGCTCGCAAATCACATAAGAGAGGTAATCCTCTCTAAGCAAGCTCAGTGCGACAAGCTCAACCAAGAAAGCAAATTGCTTTTGCTGGCAAGAGATTTCAAACTTGAGACTTTCAACATGAAAGTCCCATCCCCAAAGAGTTAGTTTCAGGCATAACCTTAGCTCAAGTAAGGCATAATAACAAGTATTGCAAGGAAATAATAATATCGAAAGAACAGTACTTTACTAATTAAAAAAACTAGTCAAGCACTCGACTATATATTGGATAATACGCTTACCATTAAACAGAATACCAACAATACGATTATTAAGCGTCTTTTTTTTTTTTTTGGTAGAAATAAATACCCACATAAAAACGCTTTCTGTTACTTAAAAACATCTTATCACTCTATTAAGAACCAAAAATCGTTTAAAACTATGATGAACCAACATATTATGTATATGTAGAACGAAAGAATAGCCTCTCTTCTCTCCATCTATAGGATATAAAGCAAACCTGTTGTCTTCACTCCGAACCTAATGTCCAGGGTTTTTTGGTGGCTTCATATGGGAGAAGAAGCCGATGTTCCCGAGGAAGAACAGAGCAACGATGATTAGGCAAGAAAGAAATAACCAAACCCACTGCTGCCATTTCCTTTTGTTTTTGTTGCGGAGAGGGGGAGGAATGGATTTAGTCTTCATCTGTTTTGTGTATTGAGATGATTTCTGATGTCTCCGAGTGAGTGTTTGAGAATTCTCAGTAGCCTCAGGCTCTTCGATAGTTTCTCTTGGGCTGGTGGAAATCAAAGCAGTTTCAGCATCATTATTTTCGCTCTGTTTTTCACTTACAGAACCCTTCTTCCTTTCCCTCTTCCGCAGTCTTTTCTCCTTCTCCTGTATTAAACAAGGTGTTATTTTAAAACTTTGAGCACATAAAACCATAATTTAGTGAGAGAAATCTATTGCTTTCATAGGATGTGTGCGGAAAATTTAAAAATCTTCTTTGAAAAAGCTGAATAATACCTTCAGTCTCTGCTCTTCTTCCTTCTGGGCTCGCATTTCAGCCCTCAGTTGGGCCTTTTCTGCATTGCGCTTTTTCCTTTCTAATGCCTCCTTAGCCTTTGCAATCTCCTCCAACCGCCTTTGCTCTTTCAACCTGGCTTCTTCCTCACGCTTCCTCAGTTCCTCCTCCTTTCTAGCAGCCTCTAGCTCCTGAGCAGTTTGCAACTGCTCGGCCTCTTTTGGCTCATCAACCGTATTCTCTCTTTGAATTGGTTTGTCAGCCTCTTTGGTTTTCTCAACCTGTTTCATCACTCCTGCTGCTTGCAGAACAATATTGTCATCCTTAGTTTCATTCCTAAGAACTACTACTTGCTTTTCCTGATGAGGGATCGGAGGTTGTGACACACTATTAACTTTATCTACACTAGCTACCATCTTATTAACTCTTTCCACCCGGTTACTGGGAATCACAGCTGGCTCCTCATCGGGACCAAGTGTTCGACCATCCAAGGTCCCAAATCTCCTTACTGTACTCCTCATATTACACCTTATGTAATCCTTTCTGAACTCATCATTCTTGTTCCAAAGTTCCATGTACTTTTCAACCTGACAGAGTAACAATTAGACGAGCAAGTGTGGAATTCCTCTGGTACGCATCTTATCTAAGAATGAAATTGCTAACTAACCTGATTCACACAGAGATGATTAAGAGCCTCCATTTCTCTCTTTTGTGCATGATCACTAGCCAAAGTCGCTATATCCTTGTATGTACGGAAATGAATATTCTGCATTTCCAGGCGTTATGAGATCCAGTGAATTTTCTCAGTCAAACATGTTTTTTGGATTTAATTGAACAGCTAACTAACCAGTCCCCAGAATTATGCAACCATAGAACATAAAATGAAGAAATAAATACATAACAGGACTAGAGACTTGTACTAACCAACAAATTTGCACGTAAAAGAAAGAACGAATTTCAAAAGTGCCAGCATTAATAAATACAGACTGACCCATTTTACACATTCAGGAAGAAAAAATGTTTGTAGCTGTATCATGAAGTAAAAACTGTCGAAAAAAGTTCATCTTAAAAACTATAGAAAAAAGTTTATCTACCAACAGGAGGCAGGAGAAGAGAGTATGGGATCCTCAAAAGGAGAACAGATAAAAACAGTTTAAGGTTCAAAACTTGGATGTGATTACAAACCTTCTCATACAATCCTTTTTTCAAATTCCGCAATTCTTCATATGCTTCTTGGCGAATATCATCTGCAGCTTTAAACTGTGCTTGCAATTCTTTGAGCTTTCGACTTTCATCTTCAAATTTTTGGCTAGCTGCCATCGCAATTGTTTCAGCTTGTGAGACCTTAAATTTGAGGTTCTCAAGCTCTTTCTTCAAGGCCTGCACACATTTGGTTCCGGGTTAAGGCAAATTAAAAGGGAAAAAAGTCATAACATAAAGTATCAAAAAATAACAGCATGTTCAAATAAGTGCTGCTGCGAACATTCAAAATTACTCTCGAATGAACAGTGTTAACGGCACCACTTGATAACAACCAAATATAATTATGATAAGCAGTAGAAGGTTGTATTCGGAGGAACAGTAAAGCATCTTAGTGGGCCCACCCTCAGTCGCTCTTCATTTACTTCTCTCTCATCCAGCGACTTCTGCACTTCATCCTGGCTGCCAATGTTAGAGGAAAGCTGTCCACGAAGCTGCTTCAGTTGCTTGATTTCGCGAATTAGAAGCTTTTCCTCCTTTAAAGGTACAGTTTCATGTCCAATAATGTGCTCCATATTATAAATCTGCAGGACATAGATCAGTCAACATAAAAAGCAAATTCACAGAATGAAACGAAACACTCCAGTTGTTGATTAGAACTTTTTACTGGAAGAGAAACGAGAAATTGTCACAAATCCATACCCTATGATCAATCTCACTAACGGCAACTGCATTCTTTGCTTTATCAATTATATCTTGCAGTGTTGAGATATCTGCACGCTTTGTCCTGACTTGCTTTCTAGCATCTCTTTCTTGAGCTTTGGCAGCTTCAAATTCAGCACCATGGGTTTGGCAATTGGCCTGGTCATTATGAAAACATTTCCTACTAAGGTTTATGAAGAAAGCTACAATAAAGAGATTGAAATATATTGAATCTAGGAGACATACTCTTTTATTTCTGATTTTTTGTCTAAAGGCATCCCTATGCTGTGTCTTCTCATCAACATTTAGCTCAGCAACTTTGATGCGTTCTCGGATCTTTTCATCATCAAACCTTGGCATCCTGATCAGGAAGTAAAACCCCTTTGTTGAAATCCCATTCATATCCTTTACAGCCGCAACATCAACTGAGGAACATTCAGCCGAAGTGGCCAACACTTTGTTAGTGCTTGAAATTTCAGCACTCCCACTCTGTTCACATATTAGTTTGTCATCATTACTCCTGTCTGAACCACCTGTCATTTCTTCAGTGCCTACGATCTCCATCCTCATGTTCGCAGACTCTTGATCAATTTCATTTGGGTTAGTCAAAGTCTCTTTTTCAAATGTCACAGCTTCAGAGCTAGAAACATCGCTACTGCTTGAACTGTTTCCCGCTTCAGATAACTCTAAATCAGCCAAAGTCGCCTGATCGTGGCATATGTCATCATTGCAAGACATCCTACAACCATAAGATCATATGAAATTTTCCAACCTTTGATAATCACTTAATACATAACCCATCAGTTAAGAAGATCACACCCATTAAAAGAAATGTAAGTAAACAAGCAGATAAAAACTAGAACTTATACCTAATGCAATTAAGAACACTAAAAAGTGAGAAGAAATCGACCTTCAACACTGAAAACTAAAAGGTAACAAGACAGCCACATTGCTGGTCTACCTCAATGTGCTGCTGCAAAATAAATGCACTGAAATCATGACAGGCATTGCAGCCATGACGATTTGATACGTGCTCAGAGTATCAACTATTTCAACCCAAAAATCAGGAGAAAAAACAAACTTACAAGCATGAGAAACAGATTTCCTCTCCTGAGAGGAGCACTAGTTGAGTGGCTGATGAAATTTTTCACCACAGCAGAAGTTCTGTTTTTACGAAAACTGTGAGTTTTATTTTTAATGTAGTGAACTGAAAACTTGTATTACAGAACCATGCTTAACTCAAAAATTCAAACAACTTATTCCATATATTGACATAGGTTATTCGTCTAATAAGTAATTGAGATAACTTTTTGCTGGTAGACATGGAAAATGGAAAGGGGGTGACAAAAAGACAACTTGCTTGTTCGAAATAGATTCATCAGCAAACAGGATTAATCAGCTTTCTCAGCGAAATCCTTTGATTACTGTTCAGATTGTCAGGTGCTTTTACCTTTCATCGACATTTATGCTCGTCGGTATTTCAGCACTGCCACTTTCACGTATGCATTTGTCATCACTGGTTTGGTCAGCAACACTAGATTCACCTTCTTTCCTAGTGTCAGTAAACTCTATAGCCACATTGGGCACGATATTACATTCATGAATGGGGTCATTCAAAATATTTCCACATACAACATCACAACTCTCATCTTTAATGCTTGAAGCAGATTCAGCTTCGTTCAATTTCATTGTATTCCTGAACATAATAAATCCAATAACTCATTAGCATCAACCACCACCAAATCAGAAAAGGAAATTAGGATTGAAGTTGGAACAAGATCGTAAGACTAAAGCAAACTTCCCTATATAGGAACCTAAGTATAAAGATAAGATTTCTGGTGAAAATGTGAAGTGACTAAGATTTCTGGTGAAAATCCCCTCAGATTAAGAAGTGGAAGACAAAATTTACAATATAAATATAAATCCTTGGTTTAATATAAAAAAAAAAACTATATCTTGCGTGCATCAACAAGGACGGCACCTATTTTTCAACAAATATGATTGCATAAAGAAAGAAGGATGAAAAAAGTTTATAGAACAATTAAAGCATATTGAGTTACCCAAAAGAAACACACACTTTTACATATGAATAGATGCACCAAAAAGCACACCCTATAAAATGGTAGAGAGTTAATATATGGTAAATGGAGTATGTAAAAGGACCAATTTACCCTGTGTAATTAAATTTAAAAGTGGAACTTGAGGGCAATTGGAACTTTAAATATTCAGGGGGACCAACTTAAATATCTACAAAGATTGGGGTTGTTAAAAGTTTGGACGAATGGCACACAAGAAACAGACTTCCATTTTGAAACTTTCTTATTCAAATCAGACTATCAGAAGAACAGATAAGACAGCAAAAAGCGAAATACACATTACACTAGGATACCCTCTACTATCTGCATAGATGTATATCCTTAATAGCTTAAACAAAATACTTTTCGATAGTTTGAAATGTACCCCATGTCATCTGAATTGTTATGTGATATTTCAGGATCCTCGTATTGTTTGTGAAGTATTCCGTTGTTTATACTGTTATCACCACCATTTAATTCACCTTGTAAATTTTCAACTCCAATACCCCCTCTGATCAAGTTAGGTTCCAGCAGTTGGGAGTCATCAGTAGAGCTATTCAAATCTTCATTTTCAGCTCCAACAGTGTCGTTCCTAGACACCTCTTCAGTATTTGAAGCACAATAATTTCCCACTCCAGAAATTTTTGCATCAATGGAAGAAGATAGGCCTTGGGAAAACTCAGCTCTACAAGATATCCTACATCACGGGAGAAAATAGTCAAAGACTTAAATGTGTTTTTTAAAACTCTAAACAACTATTTGAAAATGAAAACGATTTTAAACTAGCAACAGTGGATTCTTCTTTAATGAGCATTAACCAGAGCAGAATACAACTTATCTGCCAATTACACTGGGAATACATTGAGAATTCAGAGATGAATTGCAAGCCAAAATTTTGTTTCTTTTCTTGCTCAACTAGCATTCAGGAAAAAATTTGGTTACTTCAGAACCTTGGACTTTAGTCTATGTGAACTATTCATCACGGATGAGGGACGGCCTCAAGCTTTAATGGTGTGACAATGTGGTAGTATATGCCCTTATCCCATTAACCTATCTACAGATACACTCAGGAACATGCACACAAACACCTGATTGTATTCTACCTTACAGAAACCATCAAATTCATCAACCCCCACAAGACAATAAGACTGTTTCCCTTCTCTCTTTTGGTTTTGAGCAGTCATTCTTTTTAACTTGCCTTCTGCTCTATGTTCATGTCTAATTTGACATGTAACAGCCATTATTGAATATATTCATTCAACGTTCTGAACCTAATTACTAATTTACACATCAATCACATGTAACAGTCATTATTCAATATATTCATTCACCATTCTGAACCTAATTACTAATTTACACATCAATCATTTATACGTAACATATTATACGTGTATTAAATACTTTAAGTTGATTACAGATAAACAACAGATACAATCTGTTAGTTAATACTTCTCTAGTTGCATGGGACAGACTGTTCCAAGTAGAAAAAGGAGGAAAGAATTAATTTACTAACTTATATTCATTAAGTCACCATCAACCCAGAAAGGTTTACTCTATAAAGATGTGTCTTTATTTGGCAAGTTTCTACCTCAACCATACAGTACAATTAAAGTAAACAAAGTTTATTTTTTAAAGTTCATATACTCACCCTTCAGCAGCTGGACTACTGCTGTTGAAACTTTTGACATCCCCAATGTCTTCACACATCAATTTGTCATTGCTACTTCTGTCCACATCATTAAATTCACTTCCTACCGCTTTACCAATGATCTCTTGAACCATATCATCTGGACTTTGACCATGAGGAACACGGCAATTACTAGCTTCATTTCCCAACGCAATAGCATCATTGCTAGACATATCTCTGCTGATCGAAGTAAAAGAATTCTCTACTTCAGATAACCTTGCATCAGCCAAAACAGAGGGGCCAAGTGAAAGTTCAGCATCACTGGACACTCTACAAGCATAATATAAACAGATCTTCAGATAGCTATACAGAAATCTACCAATTAGGTGAAGCATAACAACAACAACATACCCCAGTGCCTCAAAAGGCTCCCGCTCATTGCGGGGTGAGGGGGGGTCGGATGTACGCAG
>JAABOM020000092.1:4110910-4134158 GCA_011800125.2 Solanum clarkiae
CCACAAAAATATATATATTTATATATATATATATATATATATATATATACACACACACACACACTTTCAAACGACGTAAATCATTTCCGAAACTATTTCAATGCATTCTAAGGCTTAAAGGTCAAAACATAATTTCATCGTCTATATCATACATAGGAATAGCCCGTGCAAGCACCCAAAATACTCAAAGAGCCAAAATCAAAGACATATATGTGATTACAATATTGCCATAACCAACATTTACCAAAACTCATATCATAGAACATAATTGGGATTAACCCATAACATAATTTCTCAAAATGATCCATGTACATAAATGCATATGCTATGGACAATGAAAGAATGGTATGAGTAATTAGGATTCAATCAAAACTCAATAACATAATATGAAATTCAATCGAAAACATAATTAAATCGACATTTAAACTCATATTGTAATCACTCATGCATTTAGAAGTCTTAAAGGGGACATTCATACTTGTAATTCCATAAACCCCAAAGAAAATCCTCATGTAATAGTTTAAATCACATTAAAATCATCAAATAAACACTACTCATGCATAATTAGAATTTTAGGATAAATAATCTTCAAAATCTCGTAATTAAAGTAAATTAGAAATCCATGAGATTGCTTAAAAATAATTTTGGGTCTCCTTGATTGAAAGGAAGTCAGGGATCAACCCACATACCTTAGACTTTAAGTTCCTTGAAGTTGAGTTGAGAAAGAATGAAAGCTTGGAAGTGGGTCTTGGAATCTAAACTTGTTCTTAAGCTTCCTTGAAATTGGGATTGGGGTCTTGGTGGAGGCTCTTGAGAGAATTGAGGATGTATTTAAGATGAGAGTAATGAGTTTGATCCTTAGTAATATTTTTTATGTCTTTTAGAAAGGTTAAAATAGCATAGGAAGCCTAAAAAAGGTCATTAGAATAATTAAAATTTATGAAAATGTCATTATTGATCGGATTGAATTTGGCAAAGTGTCATCTCACCCGAGACTTCACTGGCCGTGTGGTACTCCATGGGCCATGCGGAGTGCCTGGTGAAGTGCCTTAGTGAAAAAAATAGAAGTTGGGAAACTTGAAAAAAATTGACGTCTCGTCACTTTGACGGACCACTTCATGAACCGTGTGGCATTACACGGATTGTATACTGGTCCGTCCTACCTCACTTAGACAAAATAAATGTTGCAGGCCACCACACGTCCAAGTGTCACGGGCCGTCCCACTCTACACGGCCCATCAACAGTGCCCGTGGCACCACCCTTAGCCACATTTTCCCCAATTTCCAACAAGCTCCCTTTGGCACACCTTATGGCCATTCCCACGGTCATTGGTAAGCCACACGGCCCGTACCACTGCCATCCCACCTTCCTCGGTGCCAAAATGGCCTTTTCCAACCCCAGCTGCCCCAAACGGCCCATCAAAGGCCACACTGGTCGTCAAACAGTCCGTGTGATAACACTGCATGAGAGGGCCTCACGAAAACGATCATAACTCCTTCATCTAACCTCGGAATGAGGTGAAACCAAGTGCCTTGCGAAGCTAACTCAAAGGGCTTTTATTTGAGATGTCATGGGCTACCCCTATCCAAATGTGCTAAGAGTTATGCTTGTTTAAAATTGATCCTTCTACCTGTACTTCTGTTGAACTTAGCCAATGAAAAATCATGAAGGCCTTAAACAACATAAATAAGCTTGAAAATTCAAGTCCTTACACAATCTAATATGTCACACAATTACAACACTATCAAAAATACCAAACTGAAACCATATGTTAATGCTGCCAGTATAAACACCAACTTAAAGTTACCATAGTTGAATCAATGCTTACGAATTGACACTAATTAATACCAAAAATTATACCATAAATTTTTACTATTCTGGATGTAGCAAAATCACGCATGGTTTACACCATCATATTTATCACACTTAAAAAATATTTTTCTACAAATACACAATACTTATTTCCAATTAAAAAATAAAAACACACTATAGCTCATTGACACAATTAAATTTGATTGTTACGATACCACCAAAACACTAATCAAGATAATAACTAATTCCCTATATAGACACCATTGTCATGGCCAAAAAAAAAATACCACTAGCAAGAACGAACATTTTATACAGCGTCCAAATAGTCATCAAGTCCTATGTCCAGG
Organism: Solanum clarkiae; assembly: GCA_011800125.2. Classification (NCBI taxonomy): domain Eukaryota; kingdom Viridiplantae; phylum Streptophyta; class Magnoliopsida; order Solanales; family Solanaceae; genus Solanum; species Solanum clarkiae. The sequence continues at coordinate 4,113,071 of JAABOM020000092.1, forward strand.
CAAATCAAATGATTGGTATTGGTAAAGGAAAAAATATGATAAAATATATATTAAAAAATTTAAAGAAAAATTAAATTTTACCTTAAATGAATCACAATTAAGGCGTGAGTAAAAATCTTTTTATAATAACTTTGGTAATCATGACTAATTAATTAGTTGTCTAGCGCATGTAATTTTGGATATAAAAATGTATAGTTATATTTTTTGTTCATTAAGTTAGAATTTTCAGTGATTGAACACAAATCTATTCTATCTTCGTTTATCTTGATTTCTGATTCTTCTACGTAATATCATAACTTTTACTATTTTAGTAGGGAAAAGAACCCCTCAAAACTAAGGAATGAAGAAAAAGGCATGTCTTTATTCATAGGATAACAAACATTTGTATGGAAACATCACAAACTATGAAAGATATATCTGAATATACCAGGAGGTTACGCGCTAATATCTTTTTTTGTGCCTTTTCATTCGCGTAAGTATTCTGTGTTCCAATTGTACAACCATCCTCGAAAGCCATAATGGATATAGAGTTGACAGCATTATGTATATTATGGACAGTCCAATGACAAGTCCACAACCATAACCCATGAGAACCGCCTGCCAATTGATCATTGGTGAATCCTCTTCTTCTTTATCTTCTTCTTCTAGCTCAGCTGGAGCTGTCACTTGTGCTACCCCAGCATCAGCACCACAATCATTTGAGAGTGGAAATCCACGTAGTCCATCATTCCCTTGGTATGAACTGTTATCAAATGTATCAAATTGTTTTCCTCTGGGGATACATCCAACAAGATGATTGTGAGAGAGATTGAAGACTTCAAGAAATGTGAGGAATGCGAGTTGTGGTGGAATTCCTCCGCTGATTTGGTTAGATGAGAGATCCAATGATTCGAGTACAGATAAATTTCGCAATGATGCTGGTATATGACCTTCCAAGGCATTATGAGACAAGTTCAACGTACGAAGTCCAACGAGATCTCCAATAATGCTTGGAATATGACCTTCAAATCTATTCCCTGAGAGATCGATAATTATTTCTGTAGTCAAAACTCGAGGAAGTTCCTGATCCAATCCCTTTGTTGTCACTGTCAAAGAATTTATATAAAAATCAGAAATTGAATCTACTACGTACTCTCGGGTGCCACTGTTCTCACCAATTATTTTCATGGCTTGGAAATTCTCAAAGAGCCTCACCGGTAAATCTCCACTAAATCCATTGGATGAGAGATCTAAGACTCGAATTTGAGCAAACGAGTTGTCAGTCCTTGAATCTTTTATAGGGCCATACAACTTATTTGATCTCAACTTTAAAATCTGCAAATCAGGTAGATCTCCCAACCATTCTGGAAATGTGTCATTCAACTCATTATTACCTAAATCGAGAAGTTGCAATTTCTTACAATTGATCAAAGATGGCGGAACTTTCCCCTCTAGCTCATTCCCATGCAAGCTAATGACTTTTAGATGGTTTCCAATACTAAAGGTTATGTCAATTGTCCCACTTAGACTATTGTCGCTTAAATCCAAAATCTCAGCTTCACTCATCTCACCCAAACAATTCGGGATTGTTCCCTCAAAGTTATTGTTTCTCAAATCCAGCACTGCCAATGTCTTCATATTGCATATATCTGAAGCAATAGGACCTTCCAGCTGATTTTCTTTCAGACCAACGACATATAACGTTTCAGACTTGAACTCCTGAATTTTTCCACTGAAAGTGTTATTGCTCATGTCTAACGCTGTCACTGAAGGAAGAGCGAATATCCACGAAGGTATAGTCCCATTCAAGCAGTTTGATGACAACGTGAGCCACTGTAGGTTTTGCAGTCCACTTACGTTGGATGGAATTGGACGGTTTAGGTAATTGGATGAAAAATCTAGCATTTCAAGCTGCGTCCAGCTTCTGTTGAACGATAGACACTCAAGTTGGCCACCAAAGTTGTTATTTGCAAGTGACAACTCCCTGAGCTTTCCAAATCTCAAGAATTGAGGAATTGGTCCTTCGAGATGGTTAGCACCAAGGCACAATCTCTCTATGTTGGTGAGATTCCATAGAGATTTCGGAATAGGCCCTGAGAGATTAGAATCACTCATGTCCAATTCAAGCAATGAAGTTAGACGGCTAAATGATTCCGGTATTCTACCAGTAAACTTCACATCACTAAGATATAAGTACACAAGTGATGCACTGCTATTCCATTTGGTCGCGGGAAACCTAACAGTGAGCTGGTGATTGGATGTCAAATCGAGAGATTTCAAGTTGGAAAGGTGAAAACTCTTTCGGGCAATACCTCACGTAACTGTGTGTATGCTAGTCTTAGAGTTGTTAAATGAGAAGAGAAATTCAGAGGAATTGTGGAAGAAATGTTCACGGAATGAAGGTCGAGCTCTCTTAATTGGGTTAAGTTCAACAACAACAACAACAACAACATACCCCAGTGCCTCAAAAGGCTCCCGCTCATTACAGGGTGGGGGGGTCGGATGTACGCAGCCTAACCTCTATGTTTAAAAACATAAAGCGACTGTTTCCAGATGACCCATGAGGAGCGTCGAAAGTTGCATTGACTAACTGCTACTTCACAAATGAAAGAAGCACAGACAGTTTAAAAAGCCATTTTGCTTTATTCCATCATACTCCAAAACCAAAAAATAGTCAATCTTTGGCACCATCCGAGATTGATGGAAATGTATGCATTATATCAAAAGAGAATTAATTTCCTTTCATTCAAAATGCAGTTGAGATATTTCGGGTTAAGTTTCTCATCCTTAACCAAGAGCGGAATGGAACTTCAGAAGTTAGGAACTCACCCTTCACTAGCTAGACCATCAGAATGCAATCTTTTGGAATCCTCATCTCTTTGGTGCAGTACTTTGTCATCTATATTTTTGTCACCATCAAACTTACTTCCAATGTCCTCATTGCATTTAGTGTCGAAGACTGTGTTGCACACATTTTGAACATCATCATCCAAGCTATTCATGTTCTCCTTTCCAGATGCAACAGAATCAATGCTGCAGAGGGTTTCACTGTTTGAAACAGAATTTAGGGTCAGAAAATAGAAGAGGCGTGGGAAAATTCAGCATCACTATGTTTTCCTAGTAAATAGAATCACTTTTATAGCAGTCGGACAAATATTGTGTTCATGACAAAAGAGAGGATATATGAATTCCTCATAATAAAAACATGAGGATGTAGGTTACAGTTGCAATGCAAACTTCACTACCACCTGATTATAAATAGCATATTTACTAGAATCATGGGAAAGTGAAAAAGTAAAGATATTGATTTGATCAATGTTCTTTTTAGTTGGACCACAGATCTCTCTTTAGCAGCAAAAGGAACAGATGTTTCCTGCCCATAACAATCTGCTAACAACAATACTTATCAACTACATTAAGTATAATGATATCACCTAAAAAAAAGATTTAAGTCTAAGGAAATACTTTTGGTCCTTTAGTGTGGGGGAGGGGACAGGTCCGGAGACTGCTTTCACTAAGTTATGCCAAAAGAAGGATAAAGGAAAAATAATAGCATTTAGATGATTAGGAACACACCCTTTATGAACCGGAGTGCTATCATTCGCTACTTCACCATCCTTTCTATCTTCAGATGTTGAGTTTCCATCAGTCCTTTTGTTTGAGACATCAGCTTCGCCTTCTATTTCTTCAATTCCTTTGATTTCACTTACAATATGGGAAATCTTTTGACCTTGGCTGTCTGCTTTTCCAATGTTTGTGCTTTCTAGGTGTACTAATTTATCATTACTTATTTCCTCTGCACCATTCAACTCAACGTCTATTCCAGTGATCTCAGAAATAGTGCTAATTTTCTCTACACCATTAGACTGCCCTTCTAATCCACAGATCTCAGTGACAATGTTGGTACCCACTGAATTGCTGCAACCAGCCTTCTCAGCATCTGTGCTCTCATCAATTTTACTTGAACCATTAGATTCAGCTCCAATCTCTGTAACAGTGCTAGGTGCCGTTTGGCAATTGATCTCTACCTTCTCAGTATCCGCACTTCCTTCACATACTAATTTGACATCACAATTAGAATCACCTCCTATTTCATTGATGCCTTTGATTTTTGTGATCACCTTGAGTGCCAACTGACTGTTACTATCTTCATTTCCAGCATTCTCGCATTGGTCAGACAGTGACTTGTATTCGCTGCTGTCTGCTTTTTCAGCTCCTGCACTTTCTTCACTTAATCTTTTGTCATCATTACTTCTGTGAGGGCCACTAGATTCATCTCTCATTTCGTCCATGCCTACTGTCTCAGGAACATGGTTGATAGCCACTGAACTGTTGATATCCCCCTTTTCATCATCCACACTCTTATCATTTTTATTTGAACCATTAGTTTCACTGCTAATTTCTTCAACGGCTTTAATTTCAGTAACAGTGATAGGTTCCCTTTGGCCATCGCTCTCTACCTTTTCAGTAGCTGCACTTTCTTCACTTAATCTTCTGACATCATTACTTCTGCAAGGGCCACTAGATTCACCTCTCATTCCTTTCACGCCTACCATCATCTCAGTAACAGGGTCGATATCCATTGAATTGTTGATATCCCCCTTTTCAGCATCGTCGCTCTTATCATGTTTCCTTGAACCATTAGATTCATCCATACTTTCTTCAACGGCTTTAATCTCTGTGCTAGGTACCGTTTGGCCATTGCTCTCTACCTTATCAGTATTTGTACCTTCTTCACATATTAAATTAACAACACCATTAAATTTACCTCCTCTTTCATTGACACCTTTGATTTCAACCATGTTCAGTGCCTCTTGACCACCACCGGCGTGTGCATTTTCAGTCTTCACACTTTGGTCACATTGTAACTTGTCTCCACTGTTGCCTGCATTTGCAGCCTCTGCACTTCCCTTACTTAATTTTTCATCATCATTTCCTTTGTCTGAACCACCGGATTTGCCACTCATTTCTTCAGTGACTGGTTTCTCTGAGGCTGGATTATGTTCCTTTTGACCCTTATCAGCAGGGCAGTTCAAAATTTCCTTTTTAGACACAAGTGCGCCACTGCTAGATGCATTTTCACATGCAACAGCAGAACTCACCACTTCAGGCAATTTTTCATCAGTTAATATGACTGGGCCATTGGAAAACTCCGCATCAACCGACATCCTACAACCATAAAAATGATGTTATGCTTAAATTCTTTTATCCCCTGGAATTACCTATTCCAGATGTAAACCATCGACAAAGTTGAAAATTCAGAAGAGCAAAAGAAAGAATATAAATAAAAATAAGAGAGAGACTGAATGAGCTAAATAACCAGTGCATCCGCAGGTACTAGAAATGCTCAGATTCATTGAAAAAGGTTCCCGTTTGGCTTCTTTGGCTGTCTCAATAGATTTGTCCCAGAGAAATATCAATCCCCCACCAAAATAGTTTCATAAGGATTTCTAAACAATTTGGAACACAAAATTGCTATGAACGTGATACTAGCTTCTCTTTACTTCTCGTTTTTCTCATCACATGAATAAGATATAGCTTTTTAGCATAAGTATACTCAAGTACAAATCATTGCAAACCCAAAAAAGAGAGATTGTGATGATGGAGGGTTACGAAATATAGTATAAATCTTATAGAAGGTTGAATTTATGCCAAACAAGTTTACCTTATATTTGTCAACCCGTGTTCTTTTTATATGTACCAGATCATAATATTAATATGCGAAAAATTACACAAATCTTGTAAGGTAAAATACAAGGCTCTAAAACTATCACATTTTCAGAAAATTCCTAGAATATAGTCCTGCCAGAATAAAAAGGGAAATAAAAAGAACCACACCAAGACTAAAGTCTTATTTCTGGATAACTACTAAGATTGAATTTAAGTGGATTAACTGAAAAAAACAGATCTAGGATCATATATAACAACAAAAAAAGATTTGTACAAGATAATCAATAAATCACATTTACTAAACATTCGGCTCAGACCATCGCCTAGAGCCTTCTTTTTCTGCTAAACTGACATGTAAGTTATATAACTCTTACATGCCAAAGTCCAACTTCGTACCGACGCTGTTAACTTAAAATTATATCTTTCAATTTCATGATAGAATTCACAATGGAGAAGGTACTTCTGCAGTGCTGGCAACACATGATTTACCAAAAAATAACTCCATTTCAAGCCTAAAACACATGAAATACTAAAATTAAATCCAATCCACCTCTCGCATCAACTTCAAAAGTCACAGATCACAACTAAACAGAACTGAGATTACACAACAACTTAAAAAGAACTACATTTACTAAACATTCCACACAGACCATCTCCAAGAGCTTTCTTTTTCTGCTAAATTTACATGTAAGTTATATAACTCTTAACGATGCTATTAACTTAAAACTGTATCTTTCAATTTCACGATCGAATTCACAGTGAATTAGGCTTTTCTACTGCGCCAGCATGACACAATTTACCAAAAATTCACTCCATTTCACGCCTAAAACAAATGAAATACCAAAATTAAATCCAACTGACCTCTCGCATCAACTTCAAAAGTCACAGATCATAACTAAACAGATCTGAGATCACACACAACAACTAAAAAAGAACTACATTTACTAAACATTCTTACTCAGACCATCTCCTAGAGCTTTCTTTTTCTGCTAAATTTACATGTAAATTATAAAACTTAAAACCACATCTTTCAATTTCATGATCGAATTCACAGTGAATTAGGCTTTTATACTGCACCAGCAACACATGATTTACCAAAAATTCACTCCATTTCACGCCTAAAACAAATGAAATACTAAAATTAAATCCAATTCACCTCTCACATCAACTTCAAAAATCACAGATCACAACTGAACACACGGATCACCAATCTCCACCAATCCAAACACAAAAAACCACACCGACAACAGAGTAAATACAATGCATGTACCAAATTCAACATCACAAAACGCGATTTCTATCACATTCACATTCACTCAAACTGAATTAACCTCAGATCGGTATAACAGATCAAAACCTCAACAAAATCACACAAAACAAACAGAAAAACTTAAAATTTTCACCTTAACCGAGACTGAAAGTATCAAGCGGCAATGTTGTTCGGCAGCGACTCCGCCGTGTTCCGCCGTAAGTGCGTGATCCGATCTGTAACTCACGGTGCGCTGTTGTTTTTGGGATGCATGAATTTGAAAAAGGAAACAGAATTTGGGGAATGTTATGTGTATTCAGTCCAGTTGGGGTTTAACCGTAAAAATAAGTCCAAGTAACAAATCTCCGAAATGAAGAAATTCTGGATCTAAATAGGAACATATATAGGTGTAGGGGTATTTTTGACTTTCTGTATAATATTTGTCCAATTGATCTAGTTGGGTACACGTGAGGGTATTTTTGACTTTTCGAGCATTTATAATTTATCATTTAAGATAAGATAAGATTATTAGGGATATCGTTTGCGAGAGTGTGTAAGAATCTGAATTACAAATATGAACATACATAGGTGTAGGAGTATTTTTGACTTATGTATAATATTTGTGATGCCTGATATTTTGGAGACGAGGGTATTCCAAAAATAACATTTCTATCTATATGAAGTACTGGCAAGGTCTACGTACGTTTATCCTCCACAGATGTCATTTTGATTTCACGGAATATGTTGCTTGTTTGTACAATTGATTTAGGTGGATATATATGAGGATATTTTTAACTTTTTGAGTACTAAAGTTTATAATTTATCATTTGATATATAATTGTTGGGGGATCGTTTAATATGAGGTATAATAATATAACACAAATAAAAACATATATAGATATACGAGTATTTTGACTTTTTGATTAATTATATGTACAATTGATATAGGTGGGGGTAATGTGAGGATGTTTTTGACTTTTTAACTACTAAAATTTGTGATTATTCTACGACTATTAAGGACTAAATTGGCAGAATATATAGAAATAGTACCGATAATATGTATTAAGTGATACTGAAATATGTGATATTGAAATTAATTATTCCGAGACTATTTTCTATTCGTTATGATTTTGTCAAATGATGAATTAAATAGTTTTAAAAATAATATTTGTATTAAACTCTCTAATAGTATCAAACTATATACATTAAAAGTAAAAAACTTACTAGTAAAACAATAATTAATTGATCTAAGAAAAAGTAAGAAAATATCCTACAAAATCTGTCCTTTTAAGATCAATTGTTGATTTTAGTTGAAAAGTCAAAAATACCCTACATCTAGATCAATTGTAGATTTTCTTAAAAAGTCAAATATATCCAAGGATTTTACCAAATCAACAACATTTAATGACTAATGACCAATTTAATTTTCCAGTAAATTTGAATAAAGCATAATCATAAGCAAGGAATATTACATAAACATAATTTTTAATTTGGTTTCAGTTAACAATTACAGTCTCTAACTTTATTGATGCACAAATAAGTACTTTAACTATTTAAAATTTAAACAAATAGATAAATTTGTCCTGAATGGTATTTCTGTGTCTCATGTGATATCTTACGTGCATTATACCATGTAGGATACGTGTGTTTATGTATTCAATTTTGTACAAGCTTACACCTGAAGTTGAACGGTGTATATGCCGGCTGAAAACCAAATTTAAAAGCATAGTTATATATTATGTCTAATATAATTAAATTCTAAATCCAAATTCAGTTATCAAAACGTCAATAATATCCCTTCACGAGCCCTCTAAAAATATATAATTTAGGTTTAAGTTAGATACTATAAATTCTTATAAATAATACTTTAATCATTAGGTTATTAGTAAATTATAATTTTATTTTTTTGCGATATCTAATTAAACATTTTGCATCTTTTAACTAATTAAAGTAATGCACTTGTAACCCTTATGTTAATGCTTTTCACTTATGGAATTGTAGTTTGTCGTCGACATGATCTTAAATAAAAGGTCATGAAGAGCATAAATTAGTATGGAGAGCATAATTGTAATGTTTTTACTTGATTCAACAATTTATCGATCCTCATCAGTCATCAATTCTCATCAAAAAAATATATTAATATATTATTGTTATTGTACTGAGGATTAAAAATGCTACTAAAATTTGTACTTTATTTTTAACTAAATATTTTGACAAATTGATCTATGAAGTTAGATATAGGGGTAATTTTGACTTTTGAAAATATAGTTGGATTTTGATTATATTTGCTTTGACTTTATCAAATCTTTAATTATGTATTAATCTATGTTTACCAAAAAAAGTACATTTTCATTACTATTTTTGACTTGGTTTCAAGTTTAATAATTTCTTTTTTTTTTCCCTTCCCTTTTCCTGATGGAAAACTTGGGGGGGTATGTTGTAATTTAGGAGCAATGCATTTATTTTGATACCAAATTAATTAGCATCAAATCACTCATCAAAGAAATTAGCATCAATTATTTTTGGAATATATTAAAGAGTAAAAAAGAATCGTACGTGAATAAATATTTTTTATCTATATTTATATGTAGATATATTAGTGTCAATTATTTTTGGAGTACATTAAAGAGTAAAAAAAGATCATATGTGCATCCAATAATATTTACTTAGCATTTTTAAATGGGAGAAAAAAATAATTAATACTATTAAGGGAGAATATAGAAACAAGTTCATGTAAGTCTAGTAAATTTTTTGCCCTGGATCAGACCATGACCTAGGACCTGACTCCCCGATCCATGTTAGGATTCGGTCCTGAGTTTTGAATTCAGATCAGGTTAAAAGTTATGACAAAAAATTGTGATAAGTTTATTTGTGGTACATTTTATTTACGCCTATAATGTTGTATTTTTGAATTGTGTAATGCAATATAAAAATAATAATAGTAATGAAAAACTATATAAAATAATAATGGAAAAAGGACAATAAAATAATAATGAGAAAAACTATTTATAAGTCGTTATTCCTTAATTTTCATAATATTTCTTATTTTTAATTATTGTCGCGTGTTCGATGCCTTGAGAGCATATATATACTCCGATAGCATCAAGAAGGAAGAGACAATGCTTAAATGAACCTATTTGATACCATTGAAGTAAGTGTGTATATATACACACGAACATTTTGGTGGTATCAACGGAAGAAACAATGCTTCAATGAGGATACTACTCAGATACTCATTGATACCACTATAAATATAAGCTCTAACGACATTAGGGAGAAACATATGTTGCTTCGATGAAAAAATTACTCAATTACGACTTGATACTATCGGAGTATATATACTTTAATAGTATCAATGACGAAGACACAATGATTCAATAAAAACACTATTCATTTGCTCTTTAATATTGTTAGAGTATATAAATACTATCATAATTTATAGTTTAATAAATAAAATTGTGACTTTAGTAACTTTTTTCATTTTTTAAAGAAAAAGTCTAATCTTATATATGATACCAACAGATTATCATTATACCGACAAAGCATTGTAGATGATCAAACTCAATATTATATGATATAAATATACCAAATAAAATTATTACAATACATAAATCATAAAATATTATTCATTCAAATTTAATTGAACTCGTTAATTTAAGTAAAAATAAAAAAATTATAAAAAAATCATTAGCCCACCACACATCACGCTGGTGGAAAGTTAATTTGCAGTCTTAATAGACTTTTATACAAGATTTTAATAATTCTGAAATTTTAGTTGTACAAAAAAACAAAAAAAAGAGAAAAAAAAAACCTGAAAAAAAATTGGTTCAGCTTCTGGAAAATTTTGATGATTAAATTGGAAAAAAATTACTTTTTTTTAGTGTTTTGATGATATGGGTGTTCTTGGATTAACCAATAGCCTTCTTCATTGACAATATTTTTGATTTTTTTTTGAATCAAGATTTTTTTTTTCATGGAGAGAAGAACCCCAGATGAAAATGGTTTTCTGGAAAATAATCTTCCAGAAAATATACCATTTAATACTGAAGATTCAATTTTTAGCTCAAATTTGTTCTTGGATGGTAATGGAGAGGTTATTCTTACTCAAACTTCTGATAGGTTGTGTTGGAAATCTGTTGAATCTGTACTTAATGTAAGTTTTTGTTTTCTTTTGCTATAAAATTTTCCATTTGTTTTGTTGTGAGCTTTTTAAGCTTAATGATATTTTGCCCATGTTCCCATGTTTTGTGTATTTTGTCTCTCTTTGATTAGTTTTTGAGATTTTTGTTGTTCTAAATAATCTGTTGGATTTGTTAGTTGGTGGTGAATTGGGTTGTCAGTTACAATGTTCTTTTAGGAGTATATGCTATTTTATTGTATGCTTGACATGAAAGAGTTTGGAGGTTGGAGCTTTGGGAGCTTAACATTTACTTTTTTTTACAACAACATACTCAGTGTAATCCTATGAGTGAGGTCTACGCAGAGTAGGATGGGTGTACACAAACTTTAGGGACCTTTTTGTGGTAGAGAGGGTGTTCTCGATGGACCTTGAGCACAAAGATTCTTTCATTTTAGAACAACATACTCAGTGTAGTCCCACAAATTGGGGTTTAGAGAGGGTAGGGTGTATGCAGAATTTTTGTGAGGTAGAGAGGCCGCTTTTGATAGACCCTTCGCACAAAAATTCTTTTTTCACGATATAGCTAGTGTGATCTCACAAGTGCGGCGTGGAGAAGATAGCGTGCAGACCTTACCCCTATCTTTGTGATGTAGTGATGCTGTTTCTGACATACCCTCGACACAAAGTTCTTTTTTTAGAACACGCTCTATGCAATCCCACTGGTGGGATATGGAGAAGTTAGGATATATGCAAAGCTTACTTCTACCTTTCTGAGATAGAGAGGCTATTTCCAATAGACCCTCGGCACAAAGGTTCTTCTTTTTCACTGTTTAGTTTCACTTTTCATTCATTTTTTTTGCTTTTTGAAGTGCATTTAGCGATTAGCAAACTCACTTGAAGTGAGTTTTGATACATTTGTAACTAATTAAGTCGAACAATGTTGTAGTTTAATTGTATGGGGTTCTGGGCAGGGGTTTAAGCACCCTTTCGATGCTTGTAAAGTGTCCAACTTAGCACCTTTCTCTGGGGTGGCTAAGTTTTTATTGAATAAATATGTTACTTGTCTTTAAAAAATAAAGGTACTATGCATCTTGTTCTGGGAGGCTTTTTGCAATGATGCACCTGAAATACATGTCTTAGATAATTGCCGAGGGAAAGTCCCATCTTATCATTCTACATTGGAAAGTAGTGGTAATAAAGAGGAAGTAGTGTGAGCTGGCATCTAAACTTCAGCACTTTAAGAAAAATGGTGGTATTGGATTGAGTGCTAAAGAATTAGTATATGTAAAGCTTAGAGGCTCAGAGAAAATATTATTGGTGTATCGTTTATGATATCTAAAACAAAGTGAAGTCTTCTTTTTTTATGATGAGTAAGCAAAGAACAAAGATAGTAGAGATGACAGCTTCCTTTAGTTCAAGTGGTTTTGGTTTATTGTTTTAACTTTTATGCAATTTGTTGAATTAGATACCTACTACACCAATTTCGTCCAAATAATTTGATCGACTAAAATGCTAGAACATCAATTTTTCATGCTATGTAGTTTTGGGTAAGTTGAGGTTGCCAATGTCAAAATTTCTCTTGCTTACACTGTCAACGACCTGTGAGTTTTCTAGGGAAGTTACAGAAGGGGGTAAAATCTTCCAGATGAAGCTAATTCGACTCCCTATTTATGCTTTATGAATTGCAATCCTTAACAAAATGTTTTTTTCACTCTACTTACTCTTTACTTTTCAACTATTGCTACTACTTGTTGTTTCTTGTGCTTTGCTTATCACATCATTCTGCTCCATATGGTCTGTTTCGCTTTCTTTATTACTTGCTATGCCTTGTTCTCCCTCTGTATTGTCTTTTTCAAACTTCTTTTATGTGTTACTTGAGCTGAGGTCTTTCCTTAACAACCCGTCAATCTTCATGAGGTAGGGGTAAGGTTTGTGTACACTCTACCTTCCCCAAATCTCACCTGTGGAATACACTGTGTATGCTGCTGTTGTTGTTCTTCCTTTGATAAGTTGATATTGAAGATGTTTTGCAGACCGTAAGGAAATGGGTGTTGACTGTTCAATGTATTGCAGGGGCAGGATCCATCGTCTTGTTTCGGCATAGAGCTTGTTTCTAAAAGTGAAACCACATTGTGTTTTAGTGATATATACTCTGCAGAGTTCATCGGTTGGGGGTTGGTACATGAAGCTAATTTCTTGGGTCAATCATTGGAGGTTATAATTATTTAACTAAAGTTAAGAATCTCAATATGTCTAGTTTGATTAAGGCGTAACAATATGTCTATGTGGATACAGATGTACCGATTTACAATACGCGGAGTCCGAAAATCAAAGACGCAACCTTCTGTTTTGATTCCATCTTTTTACACTTTTGGACATAAAGATATACACACCTGTCAGATGTGGGTTAATCGGATTAATGATCTTCTAAACATGGACACTGACCGGCCAAAGAACCTTCTGGTACGTTTAGTAAGTTATCCATTACCAGTTAACATGTCTGTTAGTTGGTCAAGGTCTGGTAGTGCCGATACTCTCCAAATGGTGACAGAAACTTACTTCAGATTGAAATTTAAGTTTCTTCAGACTTTTTCCTTTGTGATTAGTAGGTTTTTGTTAACCCAAAGAGTGGGAAAGGACTCGGATGTAAAGTTTGGGAAACAGTGGCTCCAACATTTTCTCAAGCTAAAGTGAAAATGAAGGTAAACATTTCTGGTAGCTCGTGTTTCAATATTATAGGATGTCTGAAATGTGCATTTCATTCTAGATAGTCTATGAAAATGATGCCCTGCTGCTTGACCCTAACTTATTTTATTCTTGTTTACCTTTTCAACCCTCGACCAACTAAAAGTCTCTGTAAAAAAATGAAATGCATATAAAGTTTGCTACTCTATGGGCATTAACCAATCAACATTAATAATTTTTGTTTTTCTTTTTCCCCAAATATAATTTGGATTGCTATTAACCTGTGTGTTCGTCCTTACAGTAAAAAGAACTATCGCAATGGAGATATAAAAGAACATGAATGATTTTAGGTTCTATCTTTCATTCAAAATCTGTTTAAAATTACTATGACAAAACTTTATGAAAATGCTATAGATAGAAAGACTGTTATTTTATAGCATTTCTTTCAAGTCAGTAATGCTAAATAAAACTTGACCAAAATAGTGGTCTCTTTTGTTGAAATGTCATTATTACTATCTTCAGAAGGCGACTTGACGTATCAGCTTTACACACTCTTGACATCTTAAATATGTCTACTAAGCACATAATCCACAACTTTTTAGTTTCCGACTAAACAGCACCTAGGAGGTGCAGAATATTTAGATTGTGTAAAACCTCAGTTGCCCCCTTATTTGTTTGATAAGTATCAATTGGCCCTTATAAATGTCAGGCAACGAGGAATTCAGGTGAGGCATCCATGTCATATACATCTAGCAAAAAGTTCAAAGATTTGTATTTGAGATTACGCACATGTATAGAATGCCCTCAAACATCTATTTATATCTTTCTAGGCAAGTAACCCAAAAATACATGATGGGGATGGTGAACCACATCTTCCTGTCCTCTTCTAGCTTTCTCCCTCGCCTACTCATCAGCAATTCCTTAATTATCCTAGGCTTTGACATGATCCAGATCTGACTTGCTATCTGACTATCGCACCAAATGGTGATTAACATCTTCCACAAAGCAGTACAGATAGAACATCTACTGCGTAAAACAATGCCTTGTTTCTGTAGGCTTAGTTATGTCAAACATACTTCATGTGCTTCAACATAGAAAAATCCCTTACCTTAGGAGAAACATAATATCTCTATATACTGAAACCTGTAACTTATTCAAGCTTTCTTCTGTTTATCTGCAAAATGGTCAAGCAGGTCAATTAAAATTCGTTGTTTCATTGGCCCCCAGGCTTAGTTCATATGGCAAAAGGTTGAGGGACTTGTGGCTTAGGTCACAGGTTTGAGCCCTATGCCATGCAAATTAAGTGGGGTAGGCTAGAGGTGTAGACCCCATTATCCCCGAGTTTCAATGGGCATATTGGTCCTAAGAGTTGTCCATATATGGATTTCCCAGTCATCAAAACAGAAAGGAATCGTTGTTTCATTATGTTAGTTTGAGGACGATTATTCGGACTTTGTCACTTTGATATTCTGGCATTGATATGTCAGTAAATAGTGACATGTCAAGACCTTTTTTGCAAAGCCCTTTGTGGTTTCTTACAGGAATACTATGAATTCTATCCAGCTTTATCTTGCTTCTTGATTTTTATGAGTTTCATGAGTAGCGGCTATTGACCAGACAAATTGTAAACAGACACAAACAGTTTCATGGGGTTACTCTTCAATCTTGTGATAATAGTATTTAATTTCCTAACTTTTCTATCCGCTATATGCAAAACTACTCAGAGATTTCAGCTTTTAAAGTGGATAGTTTTATTATTTATATACCAGTTTGTACTCTTTTTAAAAGTCGGTCTGTTTTCATCAGGTTACTGAGACAGAAAGGACAGGACAAGCTTTGGATATAATGTCTTCCATTACAAATAGAGAGCTCAGTTCATATGATGGTGTTGTAGCAGTTGTAAGTACAAAGTAGCGAGAGAGATCTATTTGTTTTTTGGCGGGGTGGGGTGGGGTGGGGTGGAGGTGGGAGGAGGGTTTCGACCATGAACTTTTTTCTATTTGATGTCAAAGTTGAGCACTCTACTGAAGTATATAACTCAGTAACAAGATACTTGAGGATTGCCACTTTTGGCTCTAATTTGCTATATGAGACGCATAGTAGAAATGTAAATCAGTCCACTGATAAACAAAAGTATTTGTATAATTCTTCAAATCCTTTTTCATAGCAATTTGATGAGTTTAAGAGAGAATTGAATGTGTCAGGTTTTCTCCTTGTTAATGTTGATATTATAGAAGCATTTGTTCTTCGTTTTACCAATGTGGTGGAGTTGCAAGGGATTTCATGTCTCTGCTAGTTCTTGCTTTTCTTTATGTGGGGATTGGAATCTTGTATTGTTCCCTTCAAACAATAAAGGGTAGGAGGGGGCAAAGATGCTGCGGGTGTACTGGTACACGGTAATAATGCTTCACTTCTGGCGCTTTCATAATGCATATATATCCAAGAAACATAGGTATATCTTTAGCAAAATAAGATTTGTCTTAAAAGAACCATATGATCCTTCTGTTTCCATCAGAACATAAGGGTAGACATGTATACACCAACACAAGATACATAACATAGCCATTTTGGCAGCTGATATTGTAGTTCTCCTAACAATTTTACCACCAAGGTGCTTGGGCATCTAAGGTCTTTTACTATCTGACATCATTTCAGGGCGGTGATGGATTTTTCAATGAAATACTGAATGGTCTTCTCTTGTCGAGGCATAAATGTTCATATCCACCGAGCCCTACTGAACTTAACCATCCCGTTGAGAATAATGGCGACAGGCCTGTTCTTGAGACCAATGTGAATATCAAGTATCCATCTGATAGCGGTGAAGATGAATCCCCTCTTTTAAAGCAATCAACAAATCTCAGTATGTAAACACGTAAATTCTCTCTGTAACTTGTTTTCTTTCATAATCAATATTTGTGAAGTGTGCTTATGAACAGTGTATCCGGAATTACAGGAACCGGACATGATTCCTGCCAAACGGGTTAGTTAACTTTATAATCATGATTAATAATCTTAAGAATCTGTATCTTATGTGTTGCAAGCCTACAATAGATCTGTAAAAATGCCCATCCTCTAAAAACTTTATACTTAAGCATTTCAATGAGGCAATACACTCGATTCAACAATATTCTAGAACTTTGTTTGGATGCACATAACCAGAATGATAGAAAGGAAAGGGGACATATATGATTGATAACATAATATTTGAAAACATTATCATTTCTTGCCTTCTTTTTCCTCTCTTTTGATGCTTTTCTCTTGCGAATAACTTTTTTTAAATGATACAATGTCTTTAATTTGCCCTTTTTCCATCTCAGCTGCGGAAGATGTCGTGTTTTCTTTCCCAAATGAAAAATTCAGATTTGGACTTATTCCAGCAGGATCAACAGATGCCATTGTAATTTGGTAAGGTCCTATATTGATTCTTGTTAGTATAGTTGTATGGTAACTTTGCCTTCACTCTGTAGAGGAGTCCTGTGTGTAAGGAAGAGATGATCTCTTGCATTCATTTTTATGAATGGGGTCTTTCATATCTAGTTGTTGGACGTTCAGAATTATTATGGTATAAACAAGTTGACGAGTGGTTGTCCTTGTGCATAACTGTCAAAAGTGGGAGCTAATATCAAATATTTTCCACATTGGAGTTTTCAAATCACACTCTACTAGATTAACCATTGCATCTGTCACTTCCAGATACACAAACCGCAAAATTTAAGATACTTTTTGCTACCAGAACCAAATTGTATGGTAAGAACGCCACTGTAAATTAACTTTTTCCTACTAGAACCAAATTGTGTGGTATGGACACCACCATTAATTGTTTTTACATTTAATCATCAAAACAGCATTTGTGAAGATTCTAGTATGAACTGAAGCAGGAGTATTTTAAGTTTTTGATTGGTATATTTTACCAGCTATGATTGTTGTAGACCTCATTGATATTTACTACTCCCTCCGTTTCAATTTGTTTGTCTGGTTTTGACTTGACACAGAATTTAAGTAAAGAAGATTTTTGAATTTTGTGGTCTTAAACTAAAGATATGTAGAATGTGATTTTAAACATGTCAAGCGGAAAGTTAGATAAAAGAGTTGCCAAAAATGGAAAAAGACCTTCTTTCTTAAACGGACTAAAAAGGAAAGTAAGACAAACAAATTGGAACAGAGGGAGTATAACTTAATACGCATGTTAATTTCGTTTTGAAATCCTATGTTATGCTTCACATCAGACTCCACTTTTGGAATTACACTGGGTGTGTTGTTGTTGTTGTTGTTGTATGTTATGCTTAGCATTTCACAATCTTTTATACGTTGCTAGCTGTGCTTTTTTTTTGAGAAGCTAGTTGACTTTCATTTTTGCAGTACTACAGGGGCTAGGGATGCTATGACTTCCGCATTGCAGATTATCCTTGGTAAAACAGTGTGCCTTGATATAGCTCAAGTTGTTAGATGGAAAAAGACGTCTACATCTGAGGATGAACCCTGTGTACGTTATGCAGCTTCTTTTGCTGGGTAATTTTCATCTGTTATTGGTTAACTCATATGCTGCTTCAAACCAGCAGCTCTCTTTATGTCTTTATTTTCGATACTCACTGATAGTGTGTGGAGCACTCTTCTGCCTTTCTTTCTGTTTGACATTTAGTTGAAAAGTGAGCGATACATCATCAAATTTATTGGCTTTATTCTACTGAATCCTTTTCGTCTTTGCTTTGCTATGCCTATAATAATCTTATACGTCGTGGATTTGAACCCTACTGCATTCGAAAACCTAATTTTTTATGGAGAAGAGTAGAAGGCGGGACCAATTATCCACCAAATTTTGAACCTTGTGCTTCTGGCCCTCGGGAATTTCGTACTTATAGAATAATATTATCTATGATATCGCTTTATTACCAGCTAAATGTTTTTACTAAGTGGGACATATTCCGTTTTGTCTTTTACTTGGAAACTTGTTATCTAAGTGTCACGATTACACTGAATCATTGCCTCAAAGTATTACGTATAAACTATGGTCCCCTACTGACTGGGTGTTACCATATGTTCATGAGATTTTTGAACTTTTTAAGTTGGTCAATGACTTTCTTCTTATACTATGTTCAGGAGATCGTATTATTCCCGGGACCTGGTTTCGTTTTCACCTGGTTTCAGTTCCTTTTTACTATAAAATGTGTTAGCCGTCTGTCTATTTGTGAGCAGGCCATGCATGGATAGTGTATGCTTCTCTGTGAACTTAAAGATTAAATTTCTCTCCTCTTTCATAATCATTCACTTACTTATCAGGTACGGGTTTTATGGAGATGTAATCACTGAGAGCGAAAAGTACAGGTGGATGGGCCCTAAGCGATATGACTATGCTGGAACAAAGGTGTTTCTTCGTCACAGGTATGGTTTTTTGATGCAAAAATGGTTTCAGAGTAGGCTGTATTTGCAATTTTACCCACTCTCCATCATCTTAATGAGCATCCCTACTTCTTAGCTCACGGATATTGCTGTCTGTAATACTGTTTTCAATGGGCAATGTTGGGAGCTAGCTAAGATGTGTGGTATCTATGTGAAAACACGTGCTTGACCTTCTTGAGTTGGTTATTGTCTGGTGCCGAATGGGTCCAAAATAGTATATGTTACAACTTCTTGTTTTCTGTAGATCGTATGAAGCAGAAATTGCATACTTGGAAGTTGAATCAGAAAAGAAAAACATAGGTCTTGAGAAAGCGTCGACAGGCAGCTGGACAAAGGGATTGTGGTCCCTTCTGAAAAAGTCTGAACGAGTACCTTGTCGTGCAAACTGCAATATTTGCAAAACGAAAGCAGGCCATACATCGGCTAAATGTCCTAGCTTGCAGCCCTATTCAAAAGATTCAAGATGGTTAAAGTCCAGAGGGCGTTTTCTTAGTGTTGGAGCTGCTGTAATCTCTTGCAGAAATGAAAAAGCGCCCGATGGTCTTGTTGCTGATGCACACCTTTCAGATGGTTTTCTACATCTTATATTAATTAAGGACTGCCCTCACGCGTGTTATTTGTGGTAAACGTCTCTCTCTCTCTCCGCTCACTAAACTAACCTAAAAGTTCAAGGTCGAGACCCACATGGTTCGTCTTGGATGTCTCCATAGCTGACGTCCATACAATGTTTGTCTATTTTATGCAGTCACCTTCTCCAGCTAGCAAAGAAAGATGGCAACCCGCTAGATTTTGAATTTGTCGAGCACCACAAGGTAAGAATCCCCCGAAAACTCTTCTTCCCCTGCCAATCTTTTCCATGAAGCTATTCTTTTCATGACATTCTCTATATTCCGCTAAGCAGACTCCAGCATTCACATTCACTTCTTTCGGCAAGGAGAGTGTATGGAACGTCGATGGCGAGCTCTTTCAAGCTCATCAACTTTCAGCTCAAGTATTTCGTGGGCTTATTAACTTATTTGCTAGTGGCCCTGAAGCTTAAAGTGGCTGAATCTCTTCATATCAACTATGTTGGTTCGACTCTCACTCATGTTGGATCCTCACATAAATGCTCTACTTTTGGCGGATCTGACACGTACCTAACGATATTTTTGAAGAGTTCGACCAACCTAGCATTATTATAAGTGTTGTTTCTTGTTGGAAATTGAATATTCCATCAATTGATTTATGACCAGTCATAAATTTTTTGTATTTGACAGCCCATTTCTTGGCTGGAAGTTACAAAGGGAAATGCAGGGGGAAGCCAGTGGCTAAATTTTCTCATAAATAGGTGGGAAAATGTTGTATAGGTGAAAATAAATGCACTTATAGATATAGATATATAATAAATAAAAGTTCCGAATTAAACGTAGGATCAATATATTCTATGGTTTACGAGGTTTGTTAAAGTGTGTGATTGTCTTATGTAAAAAAATTATATCATTCGATAACGAGTACTAGTTAGTTTGTTTAAATAATTAAACTATGTAACCTTTCAAAATATGTAAGTGCAACTTAAAATCTATTGAATTGTTGTATGTTCTTTATAAATTAATGGAGACCTCATTTTTAGTCCAAATCGATCACTTGTAGTTCAGCTTAATAACATACTTGTTACATCCTTAAAGAGTGTTGTTTGTAAAATCCCATAAATAGACAAACAGTTCTTGTTTGCCGACAAAACGATTATTCCACGTGTCTTAAATCTTTGCTTTCTTCATTAATAATCTTCATTTTCTCCCTAACATAATTACGATTCGTATATCTCAACAAATTTTTTGTCGCCATATTTAGTCATGATGATATTTGTCAAGTTTTAGTTATGAACGATGATTCAGAGCTTGAGAGACTTTATTTTCTTGCAAATAATGGAATTGTCTTAAATCTTTGCTTTCTTCATTAATAATCTTCATTTTCTCCCTAACATAATTACGATTCGTATATCTCAACAA
>JAABOM020000092.1:4158517-4182757 GCA_011800125.2 Solanum clarkiae
TGGGGATTTTGGGGATTAATTTTGAAAAAAAGTCCACCCCTCTTTGCTACTGATTTTTGTTTTAAAAAAAGAAAAGAAAGGGACGACGTTGGGAATCGGCGAGGGTTTGGGCGGTGGGAACGTTTGGGGAAGTGGAGAAGAAGGAGTTGGGCGACTGGTTAGGGTTTGTTGAGGGGTGGGAAATGGAAATGAAGAAGACGAGGGGTCTGGAACGGTTATAAGGGGCGCGTGCACCGTTAAAAACATTTAATTAAATATTTTTTTTGAAATAAATATTTAAAATGTTATAATATAAAAATAAAGTCCCGTGAATATTTTGACACCGTAGAAGGTAAAAATTGGGTGCCAACAATAGCATTTGTATATTTCACTATATAATTTGATTCGCGTACAACTTTTGCATAATCGCGCACAACATTGGTATAAATCACCCGAATTATGCAAAACTCAAACTGTAATTACAGTTACATGTTTACCGCGAGCTATAATTAATTCAAATTATAATTATGTTAGTTAATTAATTAGTACTATATATTTACTTATCCATGTAATTTTCTTTTAATTTTTTATGTTTGAGGTAACATGTTTCAAACTTTAAGTAACAGATACAATCATAAGCAATTTTTCTTCTACAATTTAATTCTTTTGCATTTTCTACGAGAAAAAAATTAAACTTCTAGCAACCAAACAAGCCGTCATCATTTGACCAAATAATTCAACATGTTTGAAAAATATCAACGGCTGTGATTAAATAATTTGATTTTTGTGGAATTGGATTATTACGGTATGAGAATTTAATAGAATCCAATATAGGTACCTCGTGAAGCTAATCTAAGAAACAACAACAATATTATCGGAATATCTCAAAGGTTGTTGTCCGTTACGAGGTAAGGGAGGTCGAATGTACGCAGTCTGACTCTATGTTTAAAAATATAAAGCGACTCCGGATGACCCGTGATTAGCGTCGAAAGTTGCATTGACTAACTGCTATTTCACGCAGATAGTTTAAAGAGCCATTTTGCTTTATTTTATCATATTCAAGCCAAAAAATAGTAAATCTTTGATCCATCCGAGATTGATGGAAAGAAGCTAATATAAGAAAGCCAAAGGAAATTCACCTAAACCCATCACTTATATCATACTCCAATATAAGTACCTCCTAAAACGAATCTAAGAAAGCGCGATGAAATTAACCTGAACTCCTCACTACAAAATTATATTACATGTATAATACAATTTCTTTTATGTAGATAAGTGGTTCAATAGAATTCAAAAATTCCACAGATTTGAGTTCTGACTCTGCTAAAGTTTGAAGGTTTAACTAAAGCATTCTTGTGAGTTTGGATTCTGCTCTTAAATGGGTTGGAAAGACAAGATTTTTACTGTTTTTCAGGTTTGTTGGCCTTTTTCCTGTCTTATATTTTCCAATTTTTCATAATATATATTTTTAGTTTCTTGATTTCTGGTTCTGCTTATCATGAATTGTTGTTTCTATTTTCATTCTCTTGCAATTGTCCTTAACTCGAGTATCTATAGAAAACATCTCTATCTCGAGACCCCATTCATGGAATTATACTGTCTATGTTGTTGTTGCTGCTGCTGTAATGGTCCTTTACTCATATGGTGTATGGCACTTAATTATTTTGATTGTTGTTCTTTTATTGTAATATTTTCTTGCAAATGGAGGGTCTATTGGAATCGATCTCTCTAGCCAACTAAGGTAGGGGGTTAAGGTCCGCAAAGTTGTCTCCCTTGGAAGATTTGATTACTAGTATAGAGATGAACTCTTATATGTGTATGCTTATCCATTTCAATACAACATGAGCTCAAAGAGGTCTCGTTTGCTCTCGAACATCATACTTGATTTGCCAGAAGTAAGTCTTTTTCGTATTTGCCAGTTGAAAATATGAAAAAGACTTAATCTTTATGCTTAATTCTTCTCACTGAATGGAGCGATATGGACAGTGAGAATTTATATAGCCAACCCCAACTACTTGTTTTAGAAGCGTTGACGTTTGTTGTTCTGGTGTTTATCAATTTGGTACTAATATTTCTGTTTTCGAATGAAACCAGGGGAATAGAGATGAGATTGAGCGCGGAAGTGGACATACTATCAAGTCTCATGGTTTATCAGTTGCCAGAATTCACATCCATGACTGGCTTATATTGCTGTTGCTTGTAGTTATATACATAGTTCTTGATGTCATCGGTCCATTTCATCGATTTGTTGGGAAGGATATGATGACTGACCTGAAATATCCGATGAAAGATAATACAGTCCCAGGGTGGTCCGTTCCTGTGAGAACACTTGCAAAATTCAATAAGCTTGTTATGAAATCCTGGAGTTTCTTGTGTTAACAGATTCTTCTAATGAACAGCTATATGCAGTTGTATTGCCTATTATCATCTTCGTTTTTGTCTATCTTCGGAGGAGGGACGTTTATGATCTGCACCACAGCATTCTAGGTAGCTTTCTTTAGTACGGATTGGATTATCGAGTAGAAGTAACTTTACTAACTGCGTCAAGGCTTGTTGAAAACTTGCAGGACTCTTATTTGCTGTACTAATTACTGCTGTTATCACTGAAGCCATCAAGAATGGAGTAGGACGTCCACGACCAGACTTTTTCTGGCGTTGCTTTCCTGATGGTAAAGATGTATGTATCCGAGCGTTTATCATTTCTGTAATAATGAATGTATTGGTGGTTGACGCTGTTGTAACTCGATTTGTTCTTGTTGTAGGAGTATGATCGGTGGGGAGACGTGATATGTCATGGTAAAGAAAGTGATATTAAGGAAGGACATAAGAGTTTCCCAAGCGGACATACAAGTGGTCTGAATTCTCGTGAAACCTTTCTTTTGTCTAATGTGATGACAGAGTTTGATGTGATCTAACAAAATGTGGCTTCTTCTTTGCAGGGTCATTTGCTGGTCTCGGGTTCCTATCGTTGTATTTAGCAGGGAAGATTAAAGCATTTGATCGACGAGGGCATGTGGCTAAACTATGCATACTTCTTCTTCCTCTCTTGATGGCATCACTTGTCGGGATCTCACGTGTGAGTGACTACTGGCATCATTGGCAAGACGTATTCGCAGGAGGACTGATAGGTTCGTCTTCATGACATTCTACATGTTGCAGTAAACGAGGGCTTCGTTTCATTTGACAAATACTAACTCCATATCGTTTCACATTTCAGGTCTTTTCGTTGCAGCCTTCTGTTACCTGCAGTTCTTCCCAGCTCCATACCATACTGAAGGTACGTGGAATGATTTTGTCGTATCCAGACTAATACCAAACCACTCATTACCAACACGATCTGGTTAATGTGACTAATCTAGCTTATGTTGAAAAAGGGCTATCTCGTTGAAAGACTCTATACATCTGCCCTTTCTCGACTCATTTCCTTAAAACAAAGAAGATTCAACCATCTTATTATGATCCTTTTGTCGAATGATACCTTATTACACTCGTAGTCGTTTAGTGTACCTTAGGCTTCAATGCTTTTCAGATACATTACTAGGCTTTTGTTTTTCTTCTAATTCTCATTTACGCGACTTTACTGTTATAGTGGACAAAATTTGTGAAAGTAACTCGATATGTTCATTTCTTTCGCTGTTCTTAGGATGGGGACCATATGCATATTTCCGAGCAGTGGAGGAGGTTCGTATCAGCAGACAACACGTCCAACCTACTAACGGAGGACTAGAGTCTGAATGTCGCGAGGTACAACTAGATCAGCAATCTGGTACAACTATCAATCCTGTTGAGGATGTGGAGTATGGCAGAATGTGAAACATAAGATACTGTACTAAGCTAAAATACTGGCTCTGCCTCTGGTTGTCAAAGTGTTCGAGGCCACTAAGAGGCCTCGAGATACATGATCATAGTTATAGCAATAAGTCGATATGAACGTGTGTTGCACATTATTTCCTGTCAATAATCATATTGTATATATATTAAATTTTTACTCTCAACTATGTTATGGGTGTCAAAATTGGGATAATTTCAAATATATACAATAAACTAACTAATTTATAATAAATATAGTCATTTTTATTCACATAAAAAAGGGCCCAAAATCATAAAAAAAATATACGTGACAATAATAATATAGTTTGTCAAAAGTTATAGAAAACATACACTAACTATACAATGTAAATTACTTATACATGAGTTATACACTAAATATAAATTAAGATACACTCAAAAATTGAATATAGTTTGACTATACACGAAATAAACACTGACTATACAAGCCTAAACAACGAATGTCTTTTTTTTGCTAATTATTTGGTTGAATGGTCATGTATTGTAATAATTCCGTCAAAATTTTCCCATAAAAACATGAATCGTCTAATCCGTTCAAGTTAGGATAGGTCCATGATCCGCTCGTTGATAAGTTAAGTTCCTTTTGATCCGCCCAAGTCAGTTCATCAAAAAATTGGGTTCGATATGTAGTTTAAATTGACCAATGTAAAATTATGTCAAAAGATACATTTTAGTTTAGTATGTTATATATAATCAGATTTAAAAATTATAAAAGAACAACAAACAAATTTCAATTTAGCAAAAATCAAACGAAATAAGCTATGATCCACTTTTTAGTTCATTTTCGCCAACTTATTTCAGCATTCGAGTAACTTTTAGAATTGACCTACTCATTTATCATCTTTAACGTATTGTAATTTACTCAATTTCAGTTCAACCCGCTCGTGCACCAAAAACACATGTTTGTTGAGATCAACATTAGGTAATGTTGGTTATTATTCTTAGTGGGCCCAATAAAACAATGGATTATTTAGATGTCCTTTTTAAGTCCAATCTATATGGGCTTCATACCAACTTGAAATGTTTTTTATTAAAAATATTTGGATGGATAACTTTTTTTAAAAAAAAAAAAAATTATAAATCGAATTACGCTTAACGTGTATAATTTTTTTTTAATATTGTCGATGCATGTCAATTAAACTTTTTATAAGTTTCACCAAGAAATTGTTGAACATGTACGGAATACAAGTTTTGAAGATGCTAAAACATACAAGAAGCTAGAATTTTAGTGGTAAATTAGTTATTTTACTCTTTTTCAGTCTAGAATATATTTTTCTCGATTTTCTTCTATGGTCAATGAAAATTCATATAATTTACTCCAATTTGTTTGAGATTGAAATCTAATTGTTACTATCTCTTTCTTCTTCTTTTTTAAGAAAATATTTTACGAGAAAATTATCAAAATGTGATTAGATAAATCTTGATTTTATTTATCATATTTTAAAGAAGAGCCCTAAATTTTTAAAATAATTCTTTCATTATTATTATTATTATTATTATTATTATTATTATTATTTCATATGCAATCAACAAAAGAAAGTAATTACTAATATTTTTGTGTGAAATTAAATTTTTTTTTTTTTAAAACACAAATTATTTTAAGTCAAGATTTTCATGTTTTTTTTAAAAGTCAGATTATTTTAATCTTCAAATAGTAATGATGAAGAACTGAGGGGATATATATGCTATTAATGATATATTATCACATTATCTTGATTAACATCTATCTTTTATTTAAATGCAAATGGAATTAAATAATATATATACATTTTGTAATATTATCAATTAATTTTCTGGATATAATTTTACCTATCAAGTTTGATATTTATTAGATTAAACTAACAATTAAATTTTTTATGCATTTTCCAATATAATTCTCAAGTATCATAAATTTAATAGCCAACAAATAGCTAGTTTGGTCAAGTTTTTTTATTAATAAATAAATAAATCAAATGATAGTAAAGGCTGAAAAAATATATAAATTATTCATAGACACATTTATATATGTGAACTTGACCAATACTTTTTCTAATAATACATTGGCAAAAATAAATATTTTTAAAAGCTTAGTCAAACAAGTATAAACTTATAATAATTCAAGCATCTATTTTGGTATACTCCATTCATTTTTAAACTTAAAATAATTTCTTAGATACTCAAATTAGAGTTATTTTAATTAAACACTTAAGTTAAAAACAAAATAATTCAAGCATCTATTTAGTATTTCATTCATTTTTAGTGGTCATATATGTATTTTTTGAGGTTCAATTTGACTAATTTTTAAAGATAAATTAGATTGCATTAGTCAGATATTTTAAAATGAAAATTTAGACAAAAACACCATAGAATAAAAAAAAATTCACATCAATATCATGAAAAAATACATCTTAAAACGTCAATTAAAGTTCATATCACTTGGTTATTACAAAAAATCTATGACAACTAAAAAAATAAAAAAAAATAATTAAGTTCATCATAATAAATATATTATCTCCTTTAGTGTGTGTATATAGTTGATTAGAACAACTTCGAGATTTTACAATTTACTAAAATTAATACACATTTGATGAGTGGAAAAGAGTCCACGTCGCGATGAGATTACTAGACTTCTTATAAAACTTGAGTAATCTTCCATTTTTATCAAGTTTTTGGAGTGTGAATCAGAATCAATGATAAATATTTAAAGTAATCAATTTATTTAAATAAATATATATTCAAGTTGTAAAAATATTATAAGAATATTTTTAAGAAATATATATTTTAAGATGTTAAAAAGATTTAATTAATTTTAAAAAATGAAATAAAAATTAGCAAAAAACAGCTGTGTGAGAACTATAAAAGAAAAAGAAACAGCCTTCTTTGGCAAAACTATCTTTTTTCTCTTCCTTCCTTTTTTTCCAGTCTCTTTCATATATGGACCCCCCACCGTTTTCCGGCGGACCAATCACGGCGGCGACGGCAGCTGTACCACCGTCGGGAACGATCAATTATGCTGACTCAGCAGATTCCTCACCAGGATCCCGTCACACTGATTCCTGGGAGGAGCAGCAGCAGCAGCCGCCACACACCGCCGGCGGCGGGGGAAAGCTCCGGTTAATGTGCAGCTATGGAGGACATATATTCCCTCGACCCCATGACAAAACTCTCTGCTACGTCGGCGGTGACACCCGCATTTTTGTCGCCGATCGTAACACCTCCCTTGCTGAACTCTCTGGTCGACTGTCCAGAACGTTCCTCGGAGGCCGACCCTTTTGCCTGAAGTATCAGCTTCAGAACGAGGACCTCGATTCACTCATCTCCGTTACTTCCGATGAAGACCTGGAAAACATGATCGATGAGTACGACCGTATGAGTTCATCTTCTAAAATTTCTCGTCTTCGTTTATTTCTGTTTCCGAGTAAAATCGATTCATGGAATCCTCCAATTGGGATGATTAGAGATAGTTCAATGAAATCTGAAGATTGGTTTGTTGATGTTTTAAATGGGGCAAATTCTACTGCTTCAACTAAGGTATTCTCCGAGTCTTCTTCAGTTAATTGTCTTCTTGGTTTAGACGATGATTTAGGAAATGCGAATGTTAAAGAACTAGACCCAGATGTTAAAAATGGTGGGAGGAATGTGAAAGGTAGTGTACATGATGTTCAGTCGGTGCCGGATTCTCCGATGGTTGAAACGGCGTCGTCTTTTGGGTCGGGATCGTCTATGCCGTCGTTGGCGAATTTGCCGCCGATAAGGGTTCATGTTGAGGAGAATCAAAAGGGAGGTGGAATTGAGGAGCAGTTTTCACAGATGAGTGTTGGGGTTAAGCAGAAGAATGAAGAAGGGGGGTTTTGGGGTTTATCTTCGTCGCCGGCACCGACTGTTGTAGTGCCGGCGGCGACTGTTGTTTCCGGTGTGCCGGTAGTTGAGCAGACAGTGCAGCAGCAGCAACAGATACAGATACAGCAGCCTCAGCAATTGCAGCTGCCAAAGCCTGTTATTCCATCTGATTTACCTTCTCCTGATTCAGTTTCAAGGTAAAAGTTTTCGAAAAAATCTGATCTTTTTGCAAGAAATCATAATATATCTGTTTGTTGAAACATATCAATGGTGTATTTACTTGATGCAATTTTACGACAACGACGAGAACATTACTAGTGTAGTATTATAAAATGAGGTCTGGGGTGGGTAGAGTGTACCTTCCTCAAAGGTAGATCTGAGGGGGCGGAGGCATAGTTTAGTGTAGAAGGTTAGTAGGAAGTAGCACGTTGTCTTGCTGTCTGTTCGTATTGAGAAATGGTGTATTTACTTGATGCAAGTTTACAACGACAACATAACTAGTGTAATATCACAAAATGAGGTCTGGGGTGGGTAGGATATATCTGCCTTTGAGGTAGATCGGAGGGCACGGTGGTACAGATTAGTGTGGAAGGTTAGTAGGAAGTAGGGAATTGTCTTGCTGTCTGTTCGTATTAGTAGTTGTAGTATTGCTCGTGTAGTGTTTTGTCCTTCGAGTTCTGTTACTCTCTGTTATTACTTGGACCTCGATCATCATATTGTTTTGTTGTAGTTTCTGTATGCTTTGGACTGTTTTTAAGATCTTGATTCAATTTGGTGCAGTGAGGGCAGTGGTAGGCAAAGACATTACTTTTATCAAGAACCAGGGGTTCATTTCCAGTCGGGGAGCGGTAGGATTTCAGGTAATTCAGTTGATATGAATATGAGTGATTCGATCGGAAGGGTTCAGGTGAAACCACAAGTTCAGGATGGCGGTGGTGGTGGATATGCATTGCCAGTACAATATGATCAGCACGCGCAAATGCTTCAACCCCAACAGTATGTTCATGCTGGGCAGTATATACAGCATACGCCTTCTGGGCATGTGCCGATGGCGTCCTACTATCCTATGTACCCTTCACAGCCCCAAATGCATATGCAACACCCGAATCTTGAACACCAGTATCCCGTTTACTTTATTCCTGCTAGACCTGGCCAAGGTTATGGTTTGCCATTGCAACAAACAAATTATTCGGAGCCTGTTCAAACAGTCCCTCCTACTCGTCCCCAAACACCTCCTGCTATAGTCAATCCCGCTTCAGCTTTTACTCCGGCTAGA
The DNA here is from genome assembly GCA_011800125.2 of Solanum clarkiae. Lineage (NCBI taxonomy): Eukaryota > Viridiplantae > Streptophyta > Magnoliopsida > Solanales > Solanaceae > Solanum > Solanum clarkiae. The sequence continues at coordinate 4,167,441 of JAABOM020000092.1, forward strand.
AATCCTTCGACGTCTAATCCTGAAATGGTTGCTGGTACATACAGAACTTCAGCTGCAGCTGCATCTGCTTCACAATTGGTTCAGATAACTCCGGGCCAACATCAGCCACAATATGTGAACTACTCTCAGATTCATCATCCTTCTCAGTCAATTCCTCCTACTTCAGCCACTCCCGCCAATTATGCTTACGAGTTTGCTGATCCAACACATGCTAAAATGTACTACAGTCAACCTCTTGCTCCCCAATTGGCTGCGCAATATCAAACCATGACATCCGCCCCTGCAGTCAGCTTCACGGAAACTTCCTCTCAGCTCCCCATGGAGAATCCAAAGCAGCAAATTAGAACTTCTCAGGCATGAAGCTGTGAGTTTATCATAAAGAAGCAATTTTGAAACGTTGGTTCGGTTTGTCTTGAATTTTTTTCTGTTAAATGTTTGAATTCTTATTGTTGTTGGTTTGTGGAATGTGTAAGTTATAGGTAATAAGAAAGTTGGGGTCTTTCTTTTTCTTTTCCTTCTGTAAGTAATGCTGTTATTACAAGATCTTGCTGTAAAATTTCAAACTTTTATATGGTACATCCTCAGTTCTATGTATGATTCTCAGAACAAATATAAAAGTGGTGACTTGAGGGATTTCTGAAGTATAGCTATGTTTCCCTGCACATATTTGTTAATTTCACTCAGAGTCCTCTTTTCTTCTACTTTTGGCTCTGATATTTTTGAGCTGAGGATCTTCCGAAAACCGTCTCTATGAGGTACTGGTAAGGTCTGCGTACATTTTACTCTCTCTAGACCCACTTGTGGGATTTCACTGAGTATGGTGTTGTTGTTTGTACTCTGACTCCTCTTTTCTTTTGTTCATGGAGGACGACATAACTGGTTCTACAATATTACAGTCAGATCTCTTTATAACGTTGTTGTTTGTCTGGATATTCTTCAGCTACTATAGCAAAATGTTCCTGTTAAGATTACATATCATAACATAACAAAAAAATTCAACTCCAGAACAAACTTGGCTGTAGTGAAATATTGTTATAGAGAGGTCTGGCTGTTTATCTCGAGATTTGTGATTTCTGCTGCATCATTTCCAGTCTATGGGTGTTTACAAAGATGGTATTTGAATCCTGGGGCTGTTCAATACTATGGTTTTGTAAATATTCTGTACACTGATTTTCATGTTATGGTAGTAAGAACCAAATTAGCATAATGATTCTGTTTAATTACATGTTTTAAGGAGTAGTGCTTTTCATAATGCTTGAGCTAATAGTGTTTTTAAAATAAATCAATTCCTTGATGTGAAATTGGGAAAAATTATGACCAAGGCATTGCTATCAGTTAATTAGCTAATATAGTTATGGTTTGATTTAATTATAGCTTGTGGTAAACATCTGATTATAATTACCATTTGAGTTTTGTATAATTCGTGCAATTATATAAAGTAATGCGCAAATCAAATTGTATAGTGAAATATACAAACACTGCAAATAATATCAACGTTATGCATGAATTGTATAACGAAATATACAAACGATATACAAAAACTGCAAATGTGTAGCGAATTATACAAACGTGTTGCACGAATTATACAAAAGCTCGTATAACTATAGTTACAAAACGTAATTACCTAAACTATAGCTATGAAACATAATTAAAATCTTTTTGAGTGGCTATATGCGAAAATTCCTTGATTTAATTTAACCAAGATGCCTTGCACTTCTTTTTAATATTGTGGTGTCGTGGCCAAGTCAGTATGCATGCATTTTGACTAATCTCATGTGGTACCTGCTATATCCAAAAGCATCAGTACCAAAGATTCCTAACGCTTAGACGGATGAAAAGAAAAGATCTAATAATATCTTTTTTTCTTCTGTTGAAATTTATACTCAAAAATCTATGATTCTCAATTCACTTCATTGATCACAATAAAATGTTGCATTTGTAGTGGTGAAATCTACACGACCGTAGAGCTCAACAAACGATATACAGATTAGGTGCATGTTACATATTCAAACATTATCATAGACAAAAGTGTATATTAAAACGAAAAAAGATAAAACAATGCATTTATATTAATTAAGTTTCAAACCATTCACACCATTAAATACACTAGTTCTTGATATATAACCAAACAATCGCCCAATAACAATTCTGACTCTACCATTATAGACGAAAGTCTGATATTTAAGCCAAAAAAAAAAGAAGATAAAAAGATGCATTTATATTAAATACATTAGTTCTTCATATGTACCAAACAACCTACTCCAAATGAATCACATAAAAATAATATTTGTTCACTAACTCTCGTGTCATTTGCCATTAAGTTTCTTTAATCTTCATTAACATAGTTAATTAGGATTACATTACTATACTTAAAAAGGTACGAGGTTTATGACAATATTGTCTGTTTAGTACCATTCAATTTATGCAAGATTTTGGTGTCTTTCCCAATGTTTGTGTCAAAAGCTGTCAAATTTTTTTAATTTAATTTAATTTTTAGTAAAAGTTTTAGACAAATTGGTTTTGTTTGATGAGTCATTGCCATGTCATAGCCAGCACATGTTTATGTCTCATTTTGAAAATACAATCATAACAAATTTGACCTTCTTGGGAATCTTCATTTATGGTCATGTGTTTTCCCAACTATAACTTTTTAACGGTAAAAATTTATTCGCATTCGATATTTAAATTAGATTAATATTGATATAATGTATATTTATATATAAATTTTCCTCAATAATTATTTTCTATTTATTTATTTTTAGTTATTTTTTATTTTTAATTATTCTGAAAACAGTCGCTTTATGTTTTTAAACATAGGGGTTAGACTGTGTACATCCGATCCCCCCTCACCTCGCAATGGGCGGGAGCCTTTTGAGGCACTGGGATATGTTGTTGTTGTTGTTGTTGTTTTTAGTTATTAACTATTTTATTTATCAACGTTAAATTATATGAATTTTGATCAACATTTGAAGATATATTATTTTTTATTATATTAATATGAAAAGGATTGTAACTTATAACATTTTTCGTATGGTTTCTAACCATCTAAATTTTAGATTTCAAATATTAAATTTAATTATTTCAATTTAACTTTGAAGTTTAGTCAAGTTGACTGTGGTAAACAAAATAGTGATAAGTAAAAATAAATAGAAAAAATGTATTGATTGAAGATTGACTAAAAAAAATCATATAAATTGAGACTGGAGTAGTATATGGTAACTCTCACTAACTTAATTATTTGTAGTAAGTTAATGTGTATTGATCTAAAAAGTCTAATGGGAATATGTTTTTATTTTAAATTTAGAGACTGGTTTAGAATTTTAATTTTATGAATTTTTGTAAGGATCTCAAATTGATATACAATAAATTGAGTTCACAATACATTCACTTCCAACACATTCACCTCTCAATCTTAACTATAAATTGTTATTTTTGTTTCATGATATTTGAGAAAAAATGAAGATTTATAAAATTTATAGTCTGAAATAATTTTTGATTTTTGTATAATTATAAGTCATTTTATTAAGGATAAAGAAAAACTTTTAAGTTAAATTATTTTTAGTTACAACAACATGATTTTTTTTTTCAGGACAAATTAAAAAAATGTGACATAAATAAAATGAAAGAAAATATGAAAAAACTTTTGTTATAAATAACTATCGAAGGTTTAATGATGAATATAATTCTTTCATTTTAATGAGAAATTTAATATCATATCTGAATCCTAAATATCAAAAAAAAATCTAGAAGGAAGCAATTTTTTATTTAATGAATCTTACCTAATATAAAATTAAATTAATCAAACTCCTAATACAAATGCTAAACATCAAATGAGGAATAAACAAATGAAATAAATTTGGTGATGAAGTTCCAATTTTGAGTTTGGTCTTTGCTTGAACCAAGGGACATATTACTAATTAAGAACATTTATTCCTCAAGCAATTATTAATTAAGGAGTCAAATTAATCATATGTTTAAAAGTTTATTATCCATTTAAAAAATTTATTATTAATTTATTTAATAATTTTCTCTTAAGTCCATTTAAAAAAATAATCTTTTTTTTGTTTTTGGTAATTGTTTATTTTAATTGTCCACCTAACATATTTTGAGATGATATATTAAAAATATTTAAAATATGGTCCAAAAAAGAATTCAATGAGCATAGAATACCATAAATTGAGAATTATATTTAAGTATTTGAGTGTCGTGGAATGAATAAAAATTCTTTATTATTAATTAAAAATTTTAAATTTGGAATATGAAAATAATAAAATTCTGATAAAAAATATACTTCTTAAATAAATTTTATTAGAATTTAAATAAATATACTTCACAAAATGACCAAATCTTGGTCATTGTTATTCTTATTTTCCTTTCATATTCATATAATTAAAGTTTTGCGGCCAATTTGATTATTTTTCTTGCTTATATCATTATCATAATTTATTAAGGGCTATATCTTTGTTAAAAGCATTGAAAAAATTTAACTCAATATAAAATTTTATATAAATAAATATAATATTTGATTGATAGTGCAAGACACAAATAATTGGTGTATCAATGATTGGACACTAGAGCTATTGATAGTATATGTATTTTTAAATTATACAAAATATTATATTGGTAATAAATCAAATAATGATATTGAATTTTCTTAATTTCTTTATATGTTACTTCTTTATATTATAAATCTTCCTCGTTAAAATCTTCACAAACTAACAAGGTTGACCCCCCTAAAACCTTTTTTTTTCTGTGACGATCTTTATTTGAAATATGAGCCGCTAGGACTTTTTCCCTTTCGGAGGAAATTATGTTTTATGTTAAAAAAATAAAATAAAATTCAAAATTCATGGCATTTTAAAATGGCCCAACATTGAACTTGTCTATGTATTTAAATGTTCACAACTGTGGCCACTGCAAATCATCAAATGGCAACTCTTGACTCATTAGCCCAGAGAGATTTTTATTTTTTTCCGTTGTTCATTCGATATCGCGTATTTGTACTTCAATTTAATTTAATTAATATATTGTATTGGTCTATTTTTGAGGTCGGTACTATTAACATAACTTTTTTTTATTTTAAGAAACTCAAATTGGAGATATCATTTCATAAATTTTTTTTGTTGCTTTTTTAATCAATATATATCTGTATTGAAATTCGATTAAATTGAACTCGTGTATTACAAAGCTTATTTTTGAAGGCGGCCATGCCCCCAATATGCTTTTTCTTTTTCTATTTTTCTGATGCTTGAACTCGAAAATTTGGATTGATGATCAAGATCCATATCAGAACTATCTCACCATAACTCATGTTGGTATCAAACCATAGAGTTCGTTTTATTTTTTCATCGGGTGTGTGTCTAGTATGGAGGAGAACACCCCCCCCCCCTCCTCACCCCCACAATCACACATTTGGTTAATGAAATTATTAAAATGTTCGAAAAATATTTTCTCTAGGAAAACAAGTTCCTTAAAAGTGTGGAATCCCCTAATAAAAGCAGAAAACAAGTTAAATAACTGTAAATGTTCTATGGATAATATTTTCTTGTTTTCTTATCAAACATTATAAAAATAAGTAACAAATAACTTATTTATTAGGAATTTATTTTTCATGAAAAACATTTTCTTTCATACCAAACACATTCAGTAGTTCTCGACTAATCCAAATTAGTATATTGCAAAGTTCATTGTTGATAGCAACAACACTTTCGATATGATCTTTTTCCTATTTTCAATACTTGAATCTAAAATATCTAATTAAAAATTAAACAAATCTTAATCATCCCACGACAACTCATCTGTATCATCCCATAGAGTTGTTAGTATAGAACATAAATAATGACACCTGATTTAGCCATAGCTATGCTACTACAATTATTGTTCACCATCTTTCCTTTTCCAAAAAAGGATACACATGTTATAAAATTTCTTAAAATATGAGCTTTTTAATCTTCAGAATAATATAAATTATCTGTTATAACACATAAATATAATCCTATAATCACATATAAATCACTTATATTGAAAGTGTATATTATTAAAATTGTATAAAGAACTTTAATATATGAAACATAAAAAATTAAGTAAAAGATTTTTTACTCATTTGGTACGATTAAACCCCCCACCCCCACTCCAATCTATAGTATATAACTAATTATGATTTTTTTAACCTTAAAATTAGTACGAGGTTTTAGTAATTTTTGTATGAGATTGATAACACATAGTCTTGAGTAGAGACAGACTCAAAATTCGAAGTTTATGAATTTTATATTAATTCTAAATTAATATATAATCATAACAACTGAATTTACAATCAAATATTTATTAATAAGATATAATAAATTTTTGAATCTAAACAATCGACAAATTTAAAATTCTGAATCAATGTCTGATGAGACGTTTTGTTAACCTTAACCAATTATCAAGTGTCCTTGTTGCTGACTCCTTGCCATTGCACAGCCAGCACCATTTCCTGTTGTCCTATGTTTCAACAACTTTGAATTACAATGATGATAAATTTGACTTTCTTGTTATCTTTTTTTTTTCTGGTATCTATTTTGAAGTTGAGTCTGATTAAATTTAAATTTATGTTAAAATAATATATTCAAAACGTAAATTGCTTCTTAATATAGATGATTTTATATTTAGAATTCGAAATTTGAAGCCTCTAACAAAGAATAAATGAATACTTGTCACACTCCATTATAATCAAAAGTGATCTTCATTATGCATCACGAACTATTGTGATGAAAAGGTAAGTAATCATTTATTCTTGATATGAAATCACATTCAAATCCTATATGCATAGTCGTCTTTGTCAAGAAGCATTTTATTCTTAGTGTAAAAATTTTCTGATCAAATCTTAATGTAGTCGATCTTAAATACAGATACCAAAAATCAAAAAATAAAATAACATTATGCATTTTGTGAATATCTTTATCAATAATTGAATCTTCATGTCTTTCTTTAGCTTTTATTATTGTGATTTGGACTTCCAACCTAAATCCTCCCCCGACCCCTACCATATAAAAGTTTATATTATTAGATCATTTTTACATGTTATATATGACAAATATTCTATTTATTTATTTTTAAAAAGGATATTTTATATTTTAAGAAGATTTACTTATAAATATCTTTAGGATAACCTAATAGTGTATGAAAAAAAAAATCTTTCTATGGATGGAATATTATATCTATATTATATTAAAAGTGTGAAAGCGCTTAATAATATTAATTGACCTTTTTGTCCTTTATTAAAAGACTTTGCTTTAGACAAAATAGTCTTTTCACATTTTTTTTCTCAATTATGACATTATTCTTTTAAAATCATTTTTAGTCACCAAGTCAATTTTTGGACCTAGATGTCTATTAATTTTTAAACAGGTTTTATCTAGCTTTTAAATCACTTTAAAATTAGAATTCTTTAAATTAATTAATTAATGATAGTTATCTCTTTATATTTAAGTTTAAATTATTCTTCCAAAACTATTATACATATGGATTGGAAAAAAGTTAGGTACAAAATTTTTTCATGAATTGAAATTTTGACAGTACATTGATTCTGGTTTGAGTAAGTCTTTTGAGATTTTTGAATATTTTCAAAGATTCCAATAGATAAATTTTCATGTATTCTTGATAGGTAATTGTTAATTTAGATTTTTTTTTTACTTTTGTAAAATCACGAGATACATTATGATTGAAAAAATAAATTTATTTGTGATTTCAGGTAAGTTATGATTGAAGAGATAAATTTATTTGTGATTTCAGGCAAGTCTTCTGTAATTTTAGTATTTTTTTTTATGTTTATAACTTTGATAGGATCTATGATTAAAGAGGAAAAATTAATTGTGATTTGAAGTAAGTTTTCTAAAATTTTGATATTTTCTTGAAGTTTATAATAATAAATTATTTATCATCTTTTCTTGACAAACAATTGCTAATTGTGAATTTTATTTTATTTTTTGAATAATTATAGATGATTTGAAGAGAAATTTTCTTTTGTTTTGAGGTAAATTTTTTTAGATCATAGTTTTTTTTATGTTTACAAAAATAAATTGTCATCTATTTTAATAGACAATTGCTACTTGAATATCATGTTCTCGAACTTAAATAACAAATATCAGATGTCCACAAAAAAAAAAAAAAAATTATCATGTATTCTTAATGAATAATTATTAATTGAAATTTTGTTTTTTACATTTTTTATTTATAATGACTCATATACAATTAGTACCTTTTGAAATTGATATGATCACATTTTTACCAGATTTTTGGGATCATTAAATCCATCACAAGAAATTTCTAATTGTATATGAATTTTCTTTTAAAATTTAATTATATATAATTGTTTTAATTGTGAATAAAAATATATCGTAATTAATTTAAATAATAGCTTCTATTAATTGTCTCTCTCTCTTTTTTTTTGTTGCTATATTATTTAAAAAGATATAAAATTTATTGTAATATCAATGACTACTTTTTAATAATTTTATTTTTTTTATATAAATTTTATTAATTGACATAAGATATACATACAAAAGCACACACTTTAAAGTCTCCCCTTTATATAAAATTATTCTATTACTATGGTTTAAATTTTACTATAACTGTGGAATCAATATTTAAGAATATTATATTATTATCATTATAGAATACAACTTCTCCAGTTAATAATTCACTTTTTAATCTTAATAAAAGCACCTTGTTAGGCTAAAAAACTTCTATAGAAGTACTAATAATTCACTTTTTAATCTTAACAAAAACACTTTCTTAGGCTAAAAAACTACTTCCTCTGTCCAGTTTTAATGATATAAGCTTTTTTTTCAAGCAGTTGAAAACTTCTATCATTGATTGGCAGATTAAAGATCGAGACACGTTAAAAGATAAGTAAAACACTATATTGATAAAAAGATTATTGTGATAAATTTTCATCTCGGAAAAAAAAATAAAGATAATAACAAACATCAAACATTATAGATTTTGAAGTCAATTAAGATTGATTTTAGATCTTTCAAGCAATGTTAATTGTGGTAATATTTAAGAATTAAAAATCGATAAGATTTAATTTTATATAAATTATTTTCTTATTTGGATATGATAAAACAACTAAAATGACGAAAAAGAACATAAACCAATGAATCATTTATAAAAAAATAATCACGAGAAATACGGTAGACAATAACATATTTGAAATGCACTATTTATTTATATCATTTATATATAGCATTTATTTTAATGTCAATTGTTATAATTTGATTCTTCTTTAACATAATTTGATTAATATCGTGATGCGCACGTGCAACACACATACACTAAACTAGTATAACTTAAGTGAGAGAAAAAATCAAAAATAAAAACCCCTAGAATATTGGTTTGTGGTAAAGAATTACAAAATTGTTAGCTAATTTTAACATTTTTACTTTTTTCTACGATCAAACTATTACTCTCTAGATTCAGTTGGTGCTTACAGTTCTTATTTGGAAATTTAATAGATGTACTATATTAAAAAAAAATATTTACCATCATGGCAATAACAAATTCTTTTATTATTGAACATTTATAATACCGTTTTAATACATATCACAGAGAATTATTTATAGAATATATATAATACAAGTTTTATTGATGGATAATACATTTGTTACACATTGTGTCAAGTTTTTACCAAACAAGCATTATATATTTTTAAACACTTATATTGCATGCATAATTCACTTTTAATATAAGTGCTGATTTATCATAATATTATTATCTATTGCTATAAATGATAATAAATAAAAAGTATCGTTAAAATTAATAATTATCTATTAAAAAGTACTCGCGTAAATAATTTTTCGTTCTTATTTTCAAAGCCCAATAGGACCAAGACTGAGAGATATATGTAAGCCCAATTGTTTTATGGACCATTAACTTTTGAGGGATGATTTACACATATCTACTTTTAGCCTTTTAGACTTTAGTGCTACTATTTAGAATATAACCAATGCTTGAAAATGGCTATATTTTAAAGAAGCAGCACACGACCCTTGCTTCTTTAAGGAAATTACATCCGACGATCTTGAAAATAAATGATCTTGAATCTCCGACTCCTGTTTCTTTTATTAGGACTTTCAAGGTCAAAAATTGCTAAATTTGAAGTTTTGTCATAAGACAAGTAAGTTCAAAAGTTCAAGATCACTCACGTTTAATGACATGTTTGTAAATCACCTTGCTTTTTCTGGTATTTGAACTGTTGTGAGAATTTACTTAAAATTTTGTGCGTCAATTCAAGCTTCAACAAAATTTCCTTAAATATGAAATGTGGCAGTTCACAATTAAGAAAATTACCTTAAGTTTACTTAGAATTTGCATTTTAAGGTGTGGTTATTTTTCAACTATTTACAACTGCTGGCCATATTATAAATAATAACTCTAAAAGTGGCTACACGACGCAAAATAATTAGGAAATTCAAATCAATTTCAAATGATGCACAAATTACAAACACAAACGTGATAACAAACTTATCAATACAATTTTTCAAAATTAACAGGAAAAAAAGACAGTTCGATACATTAAGATTTCGCTATGTGCTAAGTTATGGAAAATGCCAGACAACAAGGGTCTATTATATGCCTCTGAGACAAAAACTTGTTTTGAATAAAGAAAATTGAAGATCCAAAATCTTACGAACAATAGAGAAAGTAAATGAAATCTTGGGATTAAACATTTTTCAAGAATTAATTTTCATTGACAGCAACAATTTTGCAAATAGGACATGCATTTTTATGCATAAGCCATTTCTTTATGCACTCAATATGATGGTAGTGTCCACATTCTAGTTTTCCAATTTTATCATCAACTTTGTGTCCTTCCTGCAAAGATAAATTTTAATTGTAAATGAGAATGTTAATGTGAGTAATATTTAAAAAAAAAAAAATAGTTTGATGCACTAAATTTCCACGACTGTGGGATTGGAAAAGGTCAGATCACGTCGGATTTATTATATGCAATCTTACTTTGTATTCTTGAAAGGGGAGGGGGAAGGGCAAATGAGAGTAGCTTAGTGCACGAAACGTCTATTATATGCGGAGTCTTGGAAAGGGAGGGACTAATGTCTATACTAGGTCGATTTTACACAACCTTATTCTACATTTTGCAAGAGATTATACTCTATGATTTGAACTTATGATCTCCTAGTCGCACGACGACAGCTCTTACCATTGCATAAAAACAAAAAAAGGGTCCGAACAAATATCAAATCTATTCCGTGCAATTCTATCTTGTATTTCTACAAAACGTTGTTTTCATGGTTTGACCTAATGACCTCCTAGTCGCATGATAACAACTCTTATCATTCTGTAAAAGCTAAAAGAAGGGTACCTAATACATTTAGCTCCCCCTATGTGCAAGATCCAGAAAAGGCCAAGCCAGAAAATATCAGGTTTATTGTATGCAACTTTACTTTGAGTATATGCAAGAGGCTATTTCCTTTGTTTGAACATGCCGTGACCTCCTGGTCTCACAACATCAACTCTTATCGCCCCGACAAAACATAAAAAATAGGAAAAAGAAGTGTAGTAGTGAACTCACTTGGCAAATGGTACATCTCCATCCTTTATCAGTTGTTGAAAGCTTAAACTTTCTTATATATTGAACTATCTTCTCTTCTGCTAAACCTGTTCCCACATACCCAATCTTATCACTTAGTTCAACCAATTGCTGCAAAAAAAAAAAGATAATCAACTTACATATCGTCAACGTAAAGAATTTTTACACTATCAGTACATTCAATACATGAACCTCGTATGACATATCATCTACATCAAGTCTCCAAGATCCATATTGATCATCCTCTTCTAAGTCTCTAGCAAATTGCAAGTTCTGTCTGAGGATCATAATCTACAATACTCGAACGAAAACAACAACTTGATCATACAAAAAACTTATACAATACTAAATAAGGATACGATTGGTGTAAACATCAGATGCAGATAAAGTTTCCCTTACTTACATGAGGGCGATGATGAGAACGAGGGAATTGATGTCTTATATTAGATGTATGCGACCTAGAAATTGCTTCACCATTCATCGTTCTCCTCGCGAGACGAGAGTGCTATTCAAATGCATTAAATCCAAAAACATACACAATTTAGTAAGTTTTTATTAGTGAATTGTGACATTATGTTGCGAGTGTATATGTTACGAGTTCATCCCAAACTAGTAACTTCAGCTCAAACCTTATATACACGTTTAAAAAAATTCACGAAACAAATTCAAATAGTGAATTTCGAATCAAGTAAATCAAACGAGACTTGGTAGAATTCTGAACTCGAATCCATAAAGTTCAAATTTTTATGTACTTTCATACACCTATAACCAGGGATAACAGGGGAGACAATGTCATACTACTTTTAACAGGTTTTTTTAGTCTAAACAAGTCAATTACAATATTCGTAAATTAAACGAATATAAGTTAATCGTCAATAATATACTTACATAATCATGTCCTCTAAAAGGTAAATAGAATTAACTCTATAAAATTATAAGTCGGATTTTCTTCCCACTATAGTACTTCTCTCGCCTGTTTTTAGCATTGGATGGAATTCACCGCCCGATTTAGGCTACATTCCCAAATAACCCCGACTCATAGGCAACTTCTCGTAGTGCGTCAGGGTCTAAGCACAACCTTTTCATAACGCATTGGTAAGTAACCTACTATAACATATACTTCCTCCGTCTCAAAATAAGTGTCGCTTTAGCAGAAAAAAAAGATTATCCCAGAATAAGTGTCATTTTAGAAATTCAAGGAAAAAATAGTAATTGTTTCAAACTATACCTTTACATTAAAAAAAATACTTCTTAATAGTGTTCAATTTACAAGAAACATCTAATAAATATGAGTAACTCAGTAAACTATAATGGTCCTGAAATGAGCTAAAATGACACTGAAGGATGTACATCACACTGGTCAATATATATAACTCAAATCCACGATAAGCAAATATGAGTAACTTATTAAACTATAATGGTCCTGAAATGAGCTAAAACGACACTTATTTTGAAACGAAGGACGTACATTATACTGATCAGTATATATAACCTAAATCCACAACAAATAATCATTTACCTCTTTGTTATTTGATCTTGTTTTTGGCCTAGGAGCAACATCAGAAGCAGAACCAATACCAGGAGGAGCACAACAAACAACATTAGTTGAATTCCTAGTACTTGTTGTCATCTTTCTCCTTGTATTTTTCCTCATTTGCTTAGTACTACTCTCCCATTGTGCTGCTGATTTGTTTACTTTCCCCTTACATCCTAGACCTCCAAAGCTCATAGACATAAATGTCTTCTTGTTTTTAGATTCATTTGTGTTGGTTTTGTTGTTTGGTTTTTTGAATCTTGAATATTGATGATTAGTTATTGATGTTGGCATTGAGTTAAAAAGAAAAAATGGAATGTGAGTTTAGAGAACAAATCATCAATTATTGTTTCAAAGGTTTGTATATGCTATTGAAATATTTGAATTTTAGGTGCCTCCTTTTGTCCTATTACGAATTTTGAGATGAAGGTCTTTTAGAAACAGTTTTTTTAATCTCTATGAGGTAGTGGTAAGGTCTGCGTACATTTTATCATCTCAGACCTTATTTGTGAAATTTCACTGGGTATATGTTGTTGTTGTTATTCAAACCGTCTATTTGAGAAACATTAGATTGTGGGTTTTGTAGATGTAAGACAACAGTCTAATATTTCGTTTACATAACTTTTAAAAATATGGAGAAAATCTAAATCATAACCTAAAATAGATTATTTTTATAAACTGAAGACATTCAAAGCACAAGCGTCAGATTAATATATTTGAAACTACAGGAAAATTACGATTGCTAACCACTAAAAGTGCCATACTCAAAGAAAAAAAAAAGTTTTGTAAATAGTGTTATTGTCATATAAATTGAAACGAAGGAAAAAGTATATTTAATTGTTAGATTTTATTGAAAGTTGTTTTTCCTATTTTGGATCTGTTGGTGGGTGGCAAAATTATTGAATTTTTAAAAATACAGTTGTTTTTCTGTCCTTTTCTATGTGCTGTTTTTAAGTTGCAAACAAAATACTTTGGTGTCTTATTATTAGTACTTATATTTTGAAAATATTCCTTTTGTACTTTTTCACCTTGCCTTTTACCTTTTCTAATTATTATTATTATTATTATTATGAGAGAAAGTTTGTCCAAGTCTTGATTGGCAACTTTATTTTTATGGTAAATTTGAATTCTTGGGAAAAGATAAAGATATTAACCTATAATATTATTATTATTAAAAATAAAATATTATTATTATTATTATAAACTTATTTGAGTTACCTGATATTTTCTTACAGGTAATAAATGATAAATATTTCATGAAAATAGTTGAGATACGATGTGCAAGCTAGCTGCCAACATTTAATTAATTTAGTCATTATTACAATACTATTTTGGAGTTGAATTCATAATTATGATAGACTTTAAGTCATTTCAATCCTTTATCTTTCCTAAAATCCATCATAATTTAAGTCATAGTATAAGTTAGAAATCGCTTATTGTCTAATAGTTCGTGAATGAAAAAATTATGAAACTAATTGTTGGATCAAATCATTCGTTCCGGTTATTGAGCCCAAATCCAATGTTGATTGATCTAAAAATTGGGCCTTTGGGAAGATGGACTCACTTTGAAGAATAATGAACTTGGAAATACCATTAAGTTATATATTTTGGACCTATAAGACCTAACTATTTTGCAAACTCAATCAACACCAAAATAAAAATAAAAATAAATTATCTACCTTATTTACCAGGAGAAAAAAGAATTTGAGAAACCTGATATTGGCTAGTTAAGTTTCATATTTAAAAATGTGAATGGTGAAATTGAGGATGTTGAAATAGATATGTGGGCATAATAATAGTGATCGGATTAGGAATGAGGATATATGGGATAAAGTGGGAGTGACCTTCATAGTTGATAAGATGAGAGAAGAAAGACTGAGATAGTTTGAACATTTTGTTGTTGTTGTTGCTAATTTTTTTTTTTTAGAAAAACGAAGCGTGTACCTCTTTAGAGCAAACTATTTATATTCATATATCCTTTCACATTTTGTATCTCTATATTATTAAAATTTTGCCCCCTAATATTAAAATTTGTGCGCTGCGCTGATGTCATGCTGACGTCAGTACCTGCTTGTATTATATACCAATAGGGTATACATATACCAACAGGGTATCACAGATGATTAAATTCAATCATATATGATACCAATTTGGTATAAATATACTGACAGAGTATATAACGAATATAATTTC
>JAABOM020000092.1:4184524-4198668 GCA_011800125.2 Solanum clarkiae
TGATACCAATTTGGTATAAATATACTGACAGAGTATATAACGAATATAATTTCTACTAATTTAGAGTTTAATAATTTTTTTATTTGTTTCTTACTTATTTCTTAAAAAAAAATCCTATATACCAATTGGGTATCTATATACAGCTAGAGTATCATAAAGGACTGAGCTCATTCTATATGATATCGGTATGATATATATATATATATATATATGCCGCCAAAGTATATTTTATAGTATTTATGCAGACGTCAACGTGCAAAATAAAAAGGGGTAAGTGGGTAGAAAGGTAAATAGTTTACGTAATGGGTCCATTAAGTGTAAATAGTTTAGATGGAGTCTATTAAGGGTAAATAATTTCATATTAGGTCTATTTTGTATACTTTTTCTTTCTTTTTTTACCACTAATAAACTTTTTGTGAAACATAATTTGCATATTTAAAAATATTTAAAATGTATGTAAAAATATTTTAATAAGAATTTTTTGATTAGCACTTAAAATTTTAATGGTATCATATGAATTAATACAGAGAGAATATGTATATAACAATTGGGGTATTTTCACTTTAATAAACATTATAAACGGATATGAATACCTTTATTTATCAAAACGTACAAGATAATTTTTATTCCCTTCGGTCTATTTTATGCGATACTATTTGATTTGACATGGTATTTAAAAAAAAAGTAAGACTTTTGAAACTTGTGGTATAAAATCATTCTCAGATATTTGTGTGGTTGAAAATTATTTCATTAAAGGTAAAAATAGAATTTCAAGGTTAAATTGTTTCCAAATAGAGTAAGACGACATTCTTTTCGTGATGAACCAAAAAGTAAAGAGTACCAAATAAAATAGACAAATGGAGTATAATTTAAAAAATTTTAAGTATGGGGGTTTATTGAAAATACCCAACTTTTAAGGGGGTGTTTGGATGTGTTTTTTAAAATGGCTTATAAGCTAAAGCTATAAGCTAGTAATTCCCAACTTTTGACTTTTAGCTTCTTTCTTTTTTCTTTTTCAACTTAAAAGAAGTGTTTTTTTAATGTTTATTCAAACACTTCAAAACTAAAAAATGATTAAAAGTCAAAAGTCACTTATAATAAGTCGGTCTAAATGCCTACTATCATTTACTTATCAGACTGCGATGGATTTTAAGAATAGTAAAGGCAGGTCGA
Organism: Solanum clarkiae; assembly: GCA_011800125.2. Lineage (NCBI taxonomy): Eukaryota > Viridiplantae > Streptophyta > Magnoliopsida > Solanales > Solanaceae > Solanum > Solanum clarkiae. The sequence goes on from JAABOM020000092.1 coordinate 4,185,698, forward strand.
TATAACATGTGTTCAACCTATCGAAGTTAAAAATTATAGTAGAAGATTAGTATGTAGTAGATAATCAAGCATTATTTATAGCTTTATTATCAAATATCATGCCGAAAAAAGTTTGATTTACCGATTATCATGTTACCGAATCAAAATTTAAAAATTCATTATTTGATATTTATCTTTAACTATCAATTACCAAATCAGAAATTTGAAAACCCCAAACGCTCACCCCTATATTGAATCCTATTAGTTAATAGAGGTAAAATGATATATTTACTATTTTCTGAATCATTATCGGAACATCTAGCTCCGCTCCCGCGAATCATTCAATCCATGACGTGTCACTAAATCAATGGTCATACAACATGGGTTGGGATTCACAAGATAAGAAGAAAATAACAAGGATTAAAAGGAATAAAAATAAAATAAAATAAAATAAAATTAAAAAGATATATTTATATATACCAAAAATAAACAAATGATAAAATAAAAATCCAAAAAGTCAGAAGATTTCTGGAATTTAATTAATTTTGTTTATCCTCTTCTGAAATACTGCATAATATCTTAGTCAATTCTGATGATGCTTGTAGGCCTGTTGAGCCATAGACACACATATGTATTTAGTTGTGTCAGATATGTTGGAAAAAATAACATACAAAAATAATAATCGCGATAAATAATAGTAAAAATATCAAAACACAGTAAATAACTAGGATATATAAAAGAGAAACAAAGGTGGATACAGAATATTAGTCCAAGTAAGCGATAACGACTATTAGGATCTGTCTTAAGATATTGACTCTTTAAGAAAAGGAGTTCCTGCCGAAAATAAATTATGATAATTAATAATAGGAAAAAAGTACAAACATTTATAATGATACTCAACATGTATAATATATATATATACATAAAAAGTTATTTATAAGTAAATGAAAAAGACGATTCTGCCATTAGTCAGTAGATTCAAAAGACAATAGCGATCTGATCAGAAATAGTTTAAATTTTAAATTCGTCGCAAAAAAGGGACACCAAAATTTTTTATGTGAAAAAACCAAGATTTGAAAATAGAAGAGCATATTGCAAAGATCTTTGTAGTGTTAAAAAGTATACAACATAAGAACCCTACTTTTGTTGGATTTATTTGAGCCCATATCTTGTTCTTTTCTGTTATCCATTGAGATTTTCCATGTTATAAATGTCAGAAATTTAAAAAATACAAAAATAACTAACACTACAATGATTGATTATGGGAAATGAGTTCCTTCTCTTTTCATGTCCACCACCCATGTTTGCATTTCTATTAACCCTAGCTAGATTTATTTCTTTTCTTGTAACAAGTGTGTTTTGTTTTACGTGGACATGAAAAGTACTAGGCAGAATGCGCTTTTTGGATTCAACTAAATTCATTACTTTTTTTACTAGCTTGGAACATGAAACATGAGTCTAGAGAAGGGTTGATTTTTCAAGGGTGTGATGATGTAGATAGTCTATCCTAACGTAATAACTAGTGATTGATTTTGCAATTCGAATTCCTAATCTATCGATCACTTGCAAGTAAATTTAACAAGTACGTATGAAAACAGTGCATACGTATAATAGATCCAAACCTTTTTTGATTCTGATACATCTAACATCTGAATTCATCACTGGACAATACTATACTATATATTATATAGAACTTAATTATTTGTCTCTTCATTTCAAGCATATTGTCAGATTTCTTTCTTTTCTTGCGAGAAGTGTGTTTTGTTTTGCATGGACATGAAAAGCACAAGAGATAACGCGGAGCGTTATGTGACTTCAACTGAACTTGTTACTTCTTTTTTTTTTTTTTCAAATTGTTCGCGCAGAAAAAATATTTTGGTGCACAAAGCATAATACATTTACTAAGGGTTCGGAAGATGGTTTCACCCCAATAAATGTAGGCAACCTATCCTAACACGAGCATCTAGAATTGATTTTACAGATCAAATCCAAGACCTATAGGTGACAAGTTTACGGTTACTCCAAGACTAGTCCCTTCTCAAACTATACATGTATACAAAATAAGCCGTTAACTTATTTTGAACACGAAACTTCTAAATTCTGGATTCGCCTCTAAACAACTAGTACTACTATATAGGAGCCTATATATCTCTTTGTTTCATTCATAAATCTTTGTTCTATATATCTCAATATCAACATAGCAATATTTATTTTGTGGATTAGTCAAATATGGATTCAAATTCTTCTCAATATCTTCTAAACCTTGCAACTCTTCCTTCTGTTTATTATCAAGGCAACAATAAAGAGGATGATAACTTCATTGATTTGGGGCTTAGCCTTAGAACTTTGCAACCTGAGGCCTGTGGTAGGTTCATTTTTCTTCCTTTCTTCCAATTTCATCTTTTGTTCATGAAGTCTTTTCTTTAATCAGGTGTTTGATCTTCGTATTAGAGTCAAAAAATGATAGTTGTGACCATGAAAAGTGAATTAAATCGAATAGAATCACTACAAGAAAACATGGAAATGACTATGAAACTCATCGATAGCTTGGATTTTTGTTGTTTACCTATGAAATTCTGTCTAGCGCTAGTTTCTTGATTTCTAGTAGTAATTGGTTGGATGATAGAGTAGTGAATTACTGTCAAACTTATGCTTTTGACGTGTAACTTATAAGCCATTTAAAAAGAGCCAATCCAAATACCCCCTAATCAAATAGAATCACTACAAGAAAAGATGGAAATAATTATGGAATTTATCGGTAATCCCTAGCTAATTTGTAGCTAAACAGGATTAGCATGAGATTTTTGTTATTTAACTATGAAATTCTGTCTATCGCTAATTTCTTGATTTCTAGTAGTAATTGACTGGATGATAGAGTCGTGAATTATTGCCAAGTACTTGCATGTAGGTGGCTATGATGAGCTTATAGATTGGCAACAATTGCATCCACAACTAAGGAATAATTCAAGAAGTGAATATCCTACAAATTTTATTGGAAACTATGATGATGAAGGTGAAGGGGCTCAAAGCAAAGAAAGTTGGGGATATGTGAAAGTTAACATGGATGGAATTGTTGTTGGAAGAAAGATTTGCATTCTTGACCTATCAGGATATTCTAGTCTTGCAATTCAACTAGAAGATATGTTTGGTATGTTCCAGTATGCATATAATATACACTAATTTTATACATGTATATATTGAACATATGCTAGTTAGTAAGATGGGCTAAACAATGGTAGCCCAACCCACCCAACATTTATCATATTTTAACTTTTTTTTGCTTATATTCTTTTAATTTATTTAATGACTACATACTTCTTTTCTTTTCTTTTTTTTTTTATATGACTATATGTAACATATTAAATTAAAAAATCTCTTAAAAGATATTTTTTTTTTAAAAAAAATCATGGATCAACTTAGCATATTTTAACTCAAAATCACTCAGTTTTTAGATGAAATGAGTTAATAAATGAGTGAGTTAATGAGTTATTTAAATTTAAATGTGTTTTACACGTCATAATTTTTATAAGCTAATTTTTCATACAATTTGATTGTAAGTAATCTAAAAAAAAGTTGTTATATGTTATTCTCGAACTGAATTTTGGGTGATTTCTGGGAGTTGATATCTTGGCCAATATAGGTCTGAATGGACTGATTCAAAATTATCTGAAAATAATTTTAGAACAAACTTATTATAATTACAAAAATCTATCTTGAAAATAAATTAAATGTTGAAAAATATATTTAAATTTGGTTGGTGTAGGAAAACAAAGTATGGATGGGCTAAGGTTATTCCAAGATAATTCAGAGTTCTCTTTATTTTACAAAGACAGAAATGACCAATGGAGGACTGTTGGTGATGTTCCATGGAAGTAAGTCTTTTTTTATTAATTTTTTTTTTTAGAAAATATTATTAATCTATCTAGCTAGGGCCGATAAAATTAGCATATGTAAATATGATTAATCCGATTGATCGATTTTTAAGGGAGTTAGTGACTCATTTATTTATTCACTCGTCTATCTTGACTTGTCTGATTCAACTCAGTTAAAAGGTTGGACTAAATGTACCTTATAATTAACATATGAGAAGTACTTTACTAGATTCTTTTATTTGTTTAAATGTATATTTTTAATATATATTTTTTGTTTTATTAATGTATAAAACTTAAACTCTTATTATTGATACAGTGAATTTGCAGATGGAGTGAAGAGGCTAAGAATTGTGAGGAAAAATGAAGCATTTCTTTCCAATTAATCATCTGTATTATTAGTTTATTATTAAATTCTGTTTAATAATTTCTGACTTGTTTTAGTTGTATTAATATTTATGTTAATTAAGTGACCATATTAATTAGGTCAATTGTAATAGCGTGTAAGATATTGTATTTAGAGTTAATTATTTCTACTTTTTAATATGCAAGGACGGAGTTAACATTTTGATTACAGATTCGACATAATTCAATAGTATTGGCTCGTATCTCTATAGTATTTTTAAAAAATTTATAAATTTAAAATTCTAGATTTTTTTTATGACAAGATATGTAATATGTTAGTGTTGTAGGCTCCTTTAAATAGTAAAAGAGATATTTCACCTTTATATGATCCAACCATGAAGACTACTAAAACTAAATGAACTTTAGACATTTAAAAGGAAAGAAAAGGAAAAAAAAATGGCTTGGGCTAGGATTTATTTATTTATTAATTTTTCACTCAATATCCGATATTCGTATTGAGGTTTGATTAAATTCAGATTCACATATTATAGTGTTTATTTTTAGGGCAGTAGTCCAAACAATATAATATTTTCACTTTTAGGTGCTTATACCTGGGAACTTTAGTTAAAAATGAAGCGATTCTAACCATTTCACCACAATCCACCATGTTGATTCAGTACTCATATTAGGGAATGAATAAAGTTCGTATACGCCCATCATAATGCTCATTTCTAGGGCAGTAATCCCAACAAACTTTATTCATTTTCAGTAATTCAAACCCAAGAGACTTTTAGTAAAAAATAAAGTGATTCCAATCATTTCACGATAATCCACCATGTTGATTCAGTTTTCAGATTGGAGCATGAATAAAGTCGTATTCGCTCATTGTAATGCTCATTTCTAGGGTCAGTAATCCCAACAAACTTTTTCCATTTACAGTAACTCAAATTTGACACCTTTAGTTAAAGATGAAGTGATCTCAATCATCTCATCACAATTCATATTGACGATTAACATATTATTATCACAATAATCAATGTATATTTTATAATTTTCACTATGAAAGCTAGCATGCTAGCTAATAGTGTGTATTAAAGGTGTAACACCAAAGGACAATGCCCATGAGAAGCCAAGCTGTAAACTTTTCCAAGTCTTTGATTGATTTTTTAGTTGCCCTAATTTTCTAAGGCAAAGAAAAATAGTAATTGAAGTCATCTTAGGGGACATTTTCCCATTTTGATTATTGGCCAATTATTTGTGGACTTTCCACTACCATATTAACTTAGGGTCATCTATTTTTTTTTAAAAAAAAAATTAACCTCGAAAAGAAAAATATTTATAATCCATCACTAATGTGTCATTAATCAGAATAGAAATATTTTTCGTTTGCCGCTGAGAGTGTAGATGGTTATAATACTCCATCTTTAACTAGAGATTCCTGATTTGAGTTATGAATATGAAAAAAAAAATCTTAGCACGAAAAAATATTATCCTTTAATAGATCTTATCGACTCAATTTGAATCGGTCAAAATCCAATATCTCGATATTTAGGTATTAGAGATGATTACTTCATCTGCCAAAAAATAACTACTTCTTAATTAATGTAATTATTTGGTGAGTTGTATCCACTATTCTTGACTATGAATAATTAAAAATTCTAAATATTTGAGAGAAAAGGTTGTTTATTGACCATAATTATAATTTTTTAATGCTTCTTTTTATTGGTTAAAACTCTATGTTGGAAAAATTATTGGTAAAAATTATACTATTATTCTTTTTGGTATATAACTCAGTATATTTAATATTTAATTAGTTAGATATGTGTTTTTGGTCCTTCCATACATAAAAAAATATTTTATTTGACTATTTATACAATTATATTATAGTACAAGCTTAACATAACACATGAATAATTAACTTATGATAATTTTAGGACTTATTATTATTTTTTGTTTATTATTAAGAGACACATAAATATTATTTTTATTACTGAATTAATCTTTTAAGTAGGTACCAAAATTCTCCCAATGTAGTTGGCATGAATGGCGCAATTATTATTACATTCCAACAATAAAGTTTTTATTGAAAAGTCAAATATTATGCAATTTATTAAGAATATGTCAAGCTTTATACACACACAAAAAAAAGTAGGTCAATTAATTTAATTTAATGGACTCCAGCCATAAAGTTTCAACTAATTAAAAAGACCAACCATATCCAAATAAAAATCCTTTAGGTTATTTGGCATCTTCATACATTGTCATTTAAGGGTATTTTTGGTAGTTCCAAAATATTTCTGAAAAAAAAAAGGTGAGCTCCTTCTAACTTTATTTGTATTTGATAAGTAAATAAGACATATTGTCTCAAAAAAAAATTATATTTATAATCTAGGAAAATTTATGGGGGTTGAGGTCAAGCTAAGGGGTGTGGAGTGGAGTCTGTATAGTAGCGAAGCCAATAATTTCGCTAAAAGCGTTTAAGATATAGCATTATTATATATATATTTATATAAAAAGTTTTGGACGAAGTGCGTTCGACTGATAACTGCGCCACTAGGGCTATGGGGTTGGGTGTGTTTGGTGGTTAAGAGACATCAGTGACGATTCGTTTTCTCTTTACTTCTGAAAATCATTTTTCCCATTTATATGATATTTATTTTTTCAGAGAAAATATTTTCTAAAAATTTTGAACGATGAAACTATTTTCTCCATGCCAAACACACCCTAAGAATACTATTACTTCTAAAAGTTGTCATGCTTTATGTCTCTATGCATAGCTACCTACTAAAATGTGAATGTGTCTGTGCAACACATTATTGTCTTTTGGCCAAAGTTCATGTGCTCTATAGACTATAGCTTAGCTTTATAGTCATCACCAAGAAGTTGATCATTATATGGAATATGAAAAAGTTATATTGAAAAATTAATAAGAGGTCCATCTACATAAACATAATTTAAATTTGTCCCTAGGTTACATCATCATCGAGTCCAAAAACGCATGTATCATGTAACTTATGTTATGTCTTGTAGAGCTTTTTGCTTTCCTCTCCCATGTATCATGTACATACTTTTTTCAAAAGATTGTCAACGTAGAACTCTGTCTGTACTTCTTTGTGATCTGCCCTTATTGGCCAACCCTTCACGGATCTTGTTTAGTGACATCATGTGTGTGACAACCACACCGATCTTTTTCAATATTTGTGTTGTTCCATAAAAAAAAAATCAAAAACTCTCCTGATATATAATTTTGATTAGCTCTAAATTCTGAAATAGAGAAGCAAGTAGACTATATAACCCTAAACTAAAGGAGATATTACAATCGAGAAAGCAACAGTATACTACTCGCTTCTTTTTGTTTGGTTTTGACTTGACGCTGTGTTAAATAAAGTAATGATAACTTTTGAATTTTGTGGTATTTAACTAAATATAGAATGTACCAAATATCATTTAATCGTATGGTCATAAACATGTCATGTAGGAAGTTAGAAATATGAAAGAGTTGCTCAAAAAACAAGACAAATATTTTTTTTCGAAAAGAATTAAAAATAAAAAACAAGATAAATAAATTAAAACGGAGGAATTTTGAGATCATATGCTAGCTGTGTGAAATCTTTCCATATCAAACATGTTCCTTTAAAGGATTGATAGTGTGACACAATCAATAATCAATAACTTTTTTGATGTACTTAGAAGGGGAAAAATCAAGAATCAAACAAATGGCATCCTAGGCTGAAAATCATGTAAAACTAGTTAACTACATTTGATGCATGCATCAAAATAATAAAAACTCCTTCATATGTTTTTTTAGGTTATTGGATCTAATTTTTATCAACAGTTACTTATAATTATCTTTTAGGTAATCTAACAATAAAAATATTTACTGTATTGTCAATGTATGAATGGTGCTTATAATAAGCTCATTCATGTGTTTTCTAGGTTATTAATTTCACGATTACATGTAATTATCTTATATATAACTTGATACCACGCACTTATTTTAAGGAAAGTGTTGGCGCAACGATAGAAGTTGTCAATATGTGATTATTTTCACTGAGAGAGTTTAAAATACTATATGCATAAAAAAATAATTTTAATCATGTATAAATAGTGTAACTTTTCATGGTCCCTCGACCCTACGTGGCACCAATCCTGGGTAAGGATACGTAACATAAGACACGATGTGGTCAGTGGCAAAGCCACATAGGTATTAGGGGGTTCGGATGAACCCCTTCGTCGAAAACTTATACTATTTATATATAGTAAAAATAATTTTTTAAAATAGATATAATAGATGTTGAACTCCCTTCGATTAATCCGTGTATCTACTTCTTAAAATTTTGAATCCCCTTGTAGAAAATCTTAGCTCCGCCACTGAATGTGATCAGACTTATCCTCAGACAATATGCGATGCGAAAAACTTAGTGCACCAGACTCTTTTTCCAAGTAAAAGTTAAAACTCAAATCATACAATTTGAAATCCCTGTTGTGGTCCATTTGTTCAAAGTTTACCAAAGGCAATCACAACCAAGAAGGTTTGTTTTCAAGTTCAAAAAGAAAAAAAGGACAGCAACAATTGAGAATGGTAGATGACAAAATCATGCAGCTGTCATAAAATGCATTTATTATTAGTAGTACTATAAGACATTAATCCATTTGTTAAAAGAATTTCATTTACTGACAAAGAATATAAACAAAAATAGTATCTATACTTGCAGATTCAACAGACATATAGTTATACCACCGGAGGATATGGTACAGCGAATGAGGTTGTTTCTTCCTTAATCAAAAGTCTCGAATTCGAACCTGAGAATGAAAAAATCTTTGATAAGAAATACTTCCCCTCAAATGGGGTCCTACGCTGCACATATCTGAATATAGTTGAACTTCAATGTGAGTACCATACACCAGATCGGAAAACAAAAAAAAGACAATAGTTAATGCTTACAACATTTTATTTATTGTTTTGACAATCATTTTTATTTACATATAATCATTTGACAAACAAAGATGAATAGTAAGTAGTAACAAAGAGGAAACAAAATAATTTATGTAGACAACAAATACACAACAAAAAGCTTGCAATTAGAGCAACATGGCAATATTCAAACAGATTTTTCCTTCACAAACAAGTGGAGATTTCTACTGTTAGTCAGTAAGGATTTCTGTGCTGTCTTTTCGCGCCAAGCAGTGATCGTTTCCAATGGTTATCGGTTAGATGCTGCAATCCTTCCTTCTGCAATGTGAGCTTACCAAGAGAATGTGACGCGTGTTCTTGTTCGATTGTTTCATTCAGAGGAAGCTGGTAGTCTTTCTAATGCATCAGATATGTGTCTCATTGAAGGTCTTCTCTCCGGGCTGCTATGAACACATGCCATTGCAATCTTCAAAACCGCGATCATTTCCTCTTCTTTATCAGCATCTTGAGCTAAATACGGGTCCAATACATCTGCTAGTGGCTTCTTCTCTTCAATGCACCAGTGAATCCAGTTGACTAGATCCATTTCTGTAGAACCTACTTGGATAATTGGGGTTCTTCCCGTGATCATTTCAAGCAAGATCACTCCGTATGAGTAAACATCCCATTTTTGTGATGGTTTCACCACTTTCAATGCCTCGGGAGCCTGGTAGCAAGAACCAGAAGTTGTAGTTGATGTAATTGTCCCGGACTCTGATGGTGCACTGCCTTGCTTACTTTGTTGAGGTTTCTCAGAGGTCATGTGGTTGGATTGCAATGTAGGGGATGCTCCGGCTATATTAGCAAGACGTCCAAGTCCAAAGTCGGAGATTTTGGGCTCCATGTTGTGCCCAAGTAATATATTAGATGGCTTTAGATCACCATGAACATATTTCTTGGGGCTGTACTCATGTAAATACACCAAACCCTTTGCAGTTCCCTTCATTATTTTCAGTCGAATGGACCACGAAAGAGGTGTAAATGACACCATACCAGGTTTTCCTAAGAGAACATACACAATAGAAAAGGCAAGTAAACAAACTAATAATCGCGAAAGCTTAAAGCAGATATGGAAATCAAATAAAAAACGATAAACAAGTATGCAACAGCCAACATTTGAAGTTTACCATGAATTGCAGTGGCAAGGTTTCCATTTGGAATGAAGTCATATATCAGTAGCTTCTCGTCGACAGACCAATAATAGGCACGAAGAGTCACGATATTTTGATGTCTTAGTTTTCCAATTGCTTCCACCTCTGTCTGGAATTCCTTAAATCTTTGCGAACCGCCCTCACCTAATCTCCTCACAGCCAAGTTAAGCCCATCTTCAAGCACAACTTTGTATACAATGCCAATACCACTTTTGCCAAGGACAAATGCAGATGCCTTGAGAAGTTCATCAAGATCAAATGCCACTTGATTATCTAATGCCACTAGATCATATTGTTCAACATTTTCCGATAATGTCTCTGACTCATCCTTCCTAAAACATAAGCACTCTTTCCTTCCTTTCCCTCCTCCCTTCTGAAAACCAAAGCCGGATTCATCCTTTTGCCTACCACAAGCACATATTCTCGAATAGCAATACGAGAATAACAAACCAATAACACAAATTCCAACCACATCACCCACAATTATCGCGATTACAGCACCTCTACTCAGACCTCTAGCATTCCCATCCCCTCCAACACCATCTAAGGGAGGTGAGTTACTAGGCAAGAAAGGTTCCGAGGACGGTGAACTCGCGTCACTTTGCGCAGAACACGGGTTTTTCAAAGGAGGTCCACAAAGCCCAGGATTTCCAATAAAAGCAGTAGGTCCTCTGTTAATCAGAGCACCATTTTGTGGAATTGGACCACTCAAATTGTTATAAGTCAAATCAATATACACCTTCTCAGGAAGATTACCAAGACTAGGTGGAATCGAACCATTAAACATATTATAAGACAAATCAACAGTTCCTTGCAAATTAGACAGATTTCCCAAGTCACTAGGAATTGGACCATCAAATTTGTTGAATCCAAGATCAAGCTTTTCCAATGCAGACAAATTACCCCCAAACCCCACTGGTAGAACACCAGTAAAATTATTATGACTTAAATCAAGAACCTTCAATCTCTTACACTGAAGTAATGATACAGGAACAGACCCATTCAAGAAATTTTGTGATAAATCCAAAGTTTGAAGGTAACTTAGCTTTCCAACTTCAAAAGGTATACCCCCAGTAAAGGAATTCCCATAAAGAACCAAACTTTGCAACCCTTGAACCTCAAAAAGCTCAACAGGTAAACTACCAGAAAACAAATTACTCCTTAAATTAACATGTCTAAGCTCAGTAAGAGATCCAAGACTGGAAGAAAGAAACCCAGTGAGTTTCTTTTTAGGAATACTAACAGATACAACTTTAAGGTCTTTGCATGTAACACCATTCCAAGAACAAGGGGTTTCATCAGAAAAGTTCCAATTTTTCAGTGACCCTTCAGGGTCCTGTCCAATACCTTCCTTAAATGACCAAAGAGCTACCCCTTCATCATTCAAACAACAACAACAGCTACACAGAACCAAGAAAATGCAGAAAAACAAAAAAGATTGCATTTTTATCTACAAAATTGATGAAACCAACAACAGTGACAACTGAAAATGTTCAGAAACAACAAGGGTGTTCCAAAGACCTTACCTTTTCTACACTAGAAAACCAAAAATGGAGCTTAAGAGAGAAAAGGGGAGTGTGAAAGGTTAGACTTTTGAGAGTGAGAACAGTGGAAAAAAGACAATGGGGTACTGTGTACTGTGTGTGTGTTTTGAAGAAAGGTAAAGTTCATTTGAGCAAAGCAAAATAAAGACGTTGGGAGAATAGATTAATGTTTTTCTTAAACTTTAGTAGAAAACAAACAGAAGAAAGAACTAAAAAGAAGCTTTAATGGTGTGTATCAATGCAATGGGGGTTAATGATGTAATAGGGACAATTTCTTGTTTTTCCTTCTTATTATCATGATCATGATATATGACTCCTCCGTCTCTTTTTAGTTATCACAATTTTTATATTTAGAATCAAATAATATATAACAATAACAATAACATATTCAGTGAAATTCCACAAGTTCTGTGGAGGGTAGATTGTACGCAGACTTTATCGTTACCTCATAGAAGTAAAGAGGTTGTTTCTTAAAACCTTCAGTAGAATCAAATAATATAATTTTGATTAATATTTTTAAAATATACTTTTTAATCATATTTTGTATTATTTCGAAACTTACAATATGACAATTAAAAAAGAACTGAGAATTAAATATAATTGAATCTTTAATACCTTTTCCAACTTCAAAATGTGATGAATTAAATTTCAGATACCAAAATATAATTAATACAATTTCAAAAGTGGGACATATTTCACATCTATCAATTCGATTAAATAAATTGAGCAACTGGCATTATATTTAGTTATTTTCTCCTCTTTTGTCTAATCAAATTATTCATAACTTTATCAGCAAGAACATTCACACTCAATAATATATTTTTAAAATTATTAAAAATAAATTATATTTAAATATTTTTTCATCTTCTCTCAATCTATATACCTAATCAAGTATCTTTACATACATAATTTTTTTCAAAATAATATAACTATTTATTTTTTTTCTAAAATTGGAAATATGTACAAAGTGGTGAACTTGTTTCCATCAATCTCGGGTGGAGCCAAAGATTCACTATTTTTTGGCTTTGGGGTATGATGGAATAAAGCAAAACGACTCTTTAAACTGTCTGCGCTTCTTTCAATTGTAAAGTAGCAGTTAGTCAATGCAACTTTCGACGCTCATCATGGG
>JAABOM020000092.1:4200321-4216124 GCA_011800125.2 Solanum clarkiae
GAGAGTTTTAATGGAGGAGTGCCCCCCCCCCTCCCGAAATTTGATAACCAAATTTAATAAACTTTAGTTCTAAAACATAATATTATTAAACTATAGCTATATTATGTTATTTATTAGTGTAAGTTTGTTCAATTACGTAATTTTTCCATTTACATATAATTAACAGCCCAAATGAAATAGATGCCACGTCCACTTTATTATAAAAAGGAACCTCCCAAGTAAATTTGGATAAATCAATCAATTAAGCATGATTGATCGGAGCGAAAGTTTAGCGTATCAGATTGATTTATAAAAGGTTTTACGTAATCAATAGTTGAAGGTCGAGAGTCTAAACAAAATTATAAAATGTCATTATTGTATGATTAGAGATGTTGACAGAGTTAAAATTTTCGTTAAAGTGGTTCAAAATATGAACAGGTAATTAATTACACACAAAAAGTCAAAAGAGTTCAACCTATATTATATTGCTTTAATCTTGCATATACAATATCATTTTGAAAAAAATACGCAGATAACCAAATACTAGTTAATTATTCAATATAGCTATAGTTTGAATTGATTATGGCTCGCGACAAACATTTATTTGTAATTACAATTTTTGTTTAGTATAATTCGCGTGATTTATACAAAAGTCGCGCACAAATCAAATTGTATGGTGAAATATACAACCATTGTGATTGTATAGCGAATTATACAAACGTCGTGCACGAACTGTATAGTGAAATATACAAAAACTGCGAATTATATAACGAATTATACAAATATAGTTACGAAATATGATTACCCAAACTATAGTTATAAAATATAATTAAGTTATATACATTTGTCATTTATAAAATCCACTCATTTTGCTATAATGTTTCATCGAATAGGATTTGAATAAGCAATTAAAACAATTTTAAATAGAATACCAAAAGATTAAAATTAAGTATATTCAATATTATTTGAACTTTTTTCAAACTCCGAAGTAATCATAAACTAGATGCAAATAATCACAAATGATCAATTCATATTCTTAATCTAGCGTGATTAAAGGAGCAATCAAGGAAATGAGTCAAATTAGACCTAAATTCCAAGTCATTAACTGAAAATTTTCTCAAGTGATTGACCAAAAAATTCCAAGTCATTAAGAATTTAATTTTTTAACGCAAAATATAAATATATATTTGAAAAAATAACAAAGTTTCCACAAATTAACTTTGAATTTAAAAACAATTATCTTAATTTTTTATTATATTCTTTAAAAGGAATTAATTAGGACAAACTTTGCATAAGCATATTATGGTAATTTTTCGATTTCTGGTACTGCAACGGAACGACGTCGTTCTGAGGATTCGAGCGAACTGATCGTATTCGTCCATTGACGGCGACGGCGACGGCGACGATGACCGATAGTTTCCGCCGAGCTCTTGTTGAAGCTGTACATACTTCTCCCACTCAAGCTGTCATTTATCTCTCCGGCGGAGCCTCGCAGGTCTCTCTCTATAGATTTGTTGCGATAAGTTTGTTGTTTTTTAGCTAAATTTTACTGTGGACATCACTTTACGTTATGAACTTGTACAGGCGCTGGGTTGGTTGATGTCAGTTCCGGGAGCATCGAACACTGTGCTTGAATCTGTAGTTACTTATTCCAGAATGTCTATGATTCAATTACTTGGCAAGGTCTTTTGATTTTCAAGTTCTATCGTCATTTTGCTTTGATCTTTTATTGATTGATTTTGAAATTAGTGCAATTCACTGCTATAAAATTTGTGTTCTGGGAACAGGTTCCTGCTCAAGCAGTTAGTTCGCAAACGGCGGAGGAAATGGCACTGTTGGCTTATAATAGAGCATTAAAGCTTTCTAAACCAGGTAGTGATTTTGAAGCTACAGGAATTTTATAGTTTGATTGTGGATTTTATGGTTTTATCTTGTACATTTATCATTTAGCTAAACGAATTTGGCCACGTATTTCTAGAAATTTTATAGTTTGGATAAGAGATTTGAGAAAACTCTGTATATGTGAGCTCAACACATAGCTAGTCCCAAGCATAAAGAAGACAGGTAAATAGATTAAATATGTGAAGGAAGTGATCATACTAATAATAATGCAACGGATCGCATCAGAACTCGGAAGTTAAGCATGCTTAGGCGAGCGTAATACTAGTGTATAACCTCAGGGGAAGTCCTCATGTGGCATCTTTTGCTGAACCTGACTAGTTTAGAGCTTATTTTACTTGATTGATAGTTAAGCATGTAGATAACGATTAGAAAGATAAACTTTGTGGTGTCAGATTGAAGTGGTTGGAAGACACTGAACAGATGACTCGTATCCTAGATGACTGCTTGATTAATCAAAAGTGGTTTAGTTGATTTATGTGTATGTAATAATTTGTATGCCATGCCTAAAATGATGAAGGCTTAGGATTTTCCTATTATGACAAGCAATCATGACACTTTAGTATGTAAAATTTGGGTTGTTACCGAAGATGTATAAAGGCAATAGGTACAGCCAAGAAGCCAAAGAGGGTACCATCCTTTCAGTTACTAGGTTTAGCAGCAAAGGTTTAATTATTATTCTATCTGATAAATATTCTCTCTCACAAAAACGAGACACCCTAATTTTATCGTATTTCCTCATTTTTATATTGGATTGTGTCAGTTATTGTTTAGTAGCATTTAATTCCTTGATATGTCTAGTTTTGGTTAATGACATGATTTCAATTTGTTTGTTTGCAGGTTCACCAGTTTTAGGTGTGGGTTTTACTGGTGCCTTGGCTAGTGCACGTCCAAAACGTGGAGATCATAGGTATTCTTGTTGCATCAGTCAGTTTGTCCTGATATATCTTTTCAGATTCTTATTTCCTTAGGAGCAACTTGTATTCAGAATTGTCATTTTTGTTTCCTAGATTCACTACGAGGGGTACTGGTTTTCTTTGAATGATTTATGTGAGATTTCCATTCTATAAGAAGAGGTGACTGTCTTGATTACCATTTGCTTTTATGACAACATGGAATGGATCAGATTAAGGCAAACGATAATATATGCTAAGATATATTTGTTTGTTCCTCTTTTAATAATGGAGCTGGTTGACTAAAGGGTAGTCATCCAAGCATAAGATAATATTAATGAGTTTTCTTCTTGATCTTTAGGATGTGGAGAATTCTTTTCTCTTTTGTTGGAGACATGACAAAAGATTCTGCAGTCAGGAATCGTATATTTTGTCTGTGTTGCTGAACTTTTTGTTAACATTTCATGCATAACCTGCTTTTCAAACTGGTATCAACAAAGCACAAATTTTGTTGACGTCTTATATGTATGAATGTTAAGAGTAAACAAGGATTCTTCTTTTTAAAAATGTGGTTGAGTTGTGTTCATATTAGAATCATTTCATCTGTCAGTTGTAACCCCTAAAGGGAAAATAAAAGCACCAAACTTTGTGGCTATAATTAAGTTTGAAGATCTGCATCCCTTCAAAGATGCATGTGGACCGTGTTTCGATCTCTACAGTGATGCCTTTCACCCAAGTAATTGGTATTCCTAGCATTGGAATTTTGATTTGAGAACTTATTACTCTTTCAGTTGTACTTCAAAATTTGGATCTCTTTCTGAGCCTTAGTAGTGCTTTATGAGTAGGTTTCACGTGTCAACTAGAACAGCTGACCGGTTTTGGACCTCGACGGTTACTTTGACTAAGGTATTATTCATGCAAGTTTCTCCTTTAATCATCCTTACCCTCTTTATATTAGGATCTTTAAATTTCAATTCCTGAAGTACTGCTTTTGCTTAAACTGAATGGATGTATACAGGGTCTGCGAACGCGTGAGCAGGAAGATGGAGTCTCAAGTCAATACTTAATCAAGGTGTGCATACAATTTCGAGAGAACTTCTAAAAGAGGAATTAGAACATTTCACACTCCCATTCCAAGTTCAACATAAACTGCACCAGTTTAATCAACTAAATGTACATAGCCATGAACAAAATGTAAAAGTGCATGGCCAATTTGGAATTCAAAGACTCCAATTCTGCTTTTTAGGCATTTTTCTATTTTCAAAGCCAATGCTAGATGCTACTTATTATAGTATACAATCCATGTTATAATACGAGGCTCCTTAATGTATTATATATACAAATAATTAAAACTGAACATTTCCAAATAGTGTTCACTACTAGAAGCCCATACTTTATTCATTTATCATGATATTGGGTAGGTCAAAGCGAAATGTGTTATG
The DNA here is from genome assembly GCA_011800125.2 of Solanum clarkiae. Classification (NCBI taxonomy): domain Eukaryota; kingdom Viridiplantae; phylum Streptophyta; class Magnoliopsida; order Solanales; family Solanaceae; genus Solanum; species Solanum clarkiae. The sequence goes on from JAABOM020000092.1 coordinate 4,204,535, forward strand.
GAAGGTTACATTGAATGGACTTATTTCCTCTATCAATTTATCCATGCTTGTTTATCCAGGGAGATTATAATATCTTCTCTTAGGTTCTGCAGATATATTTTTGTATATTTTACAACGCAACGAGTCTATTAAGTAAACACGTATTCTGCTTGTTCGAGCACCATTGAGACTTGAGACAATACTGATAATTGGTAAAGTTATAGTTCGAAGTGTGGGTTTGAAGATATCTAAAATGGAACTCTGGCTGCAGTTGAAATTTTCTGTAGATCTTCTTTAACTCATTATGCAACATTATCTGCTAATCCTTCTATGCTGGATCTTTTATCAAGTCTATCTCGCAGATTATTATATTAGCTGCTGTCTTCTGGTTCAGGCAATTGCAAATGCTAGCAAGGTTCCAGGAACTTTTTTTCCAGACTTGACTGAATCAGAAGTTCCAGATGAATATGAAAAGACCTTTGATGAAGATGAAGAGCTAAAGCAACTTCTCAGTGGGATTATATGCTTCAAAGTGTATCCTCTCTCAAGTGGTATGTATTAATGCAATTAAAATAGTCATGTTCAGAAGCCAAATATTCACATATGTTGATACAGGAATTTTGCAGACACGTCTAATGCCGAGAGGAAAATAATCCTGTCTGGTTCCTTTAATCCATTGCATGATGGTCACCTTAAGCTCTTGGAAATTGCAACTAGGTACAGATCTCTAACATCAAACATGATTTTCAACAAAGATTGATTTTTTGTACGCATCAAGAAAAGATCTGTTTATCTGTAGAACTTCGAATTTGAAGGCTTTACTTGCAGAGAGAAATATTATGTTTTTATTGGAAGATTATTCACTTCATTTATTTATTTCATGCAGCATTTGTGGTGGCGGATATCCATGCTTTGAGTTGTCAGCTGTCAATGCAGACAAACCTCCATTGGAAATATCTCAAATCAAAGATCGTGTTAAGCAATTTGAAAAAGTTGGTAAGATCATAAGTTCATATATGAGTATCATTGCATTCTTACCCTGTTTGCATGTTCAAACTATGCTGTTGTTTGTATGGTTTCGGCCTTTGAAATGCAGGAAAGACGGTCATAGTGTCTAACCAGCCATATTTTTACAAGAAAGCAGAACTTTTTCCTGGAAGTGCTTTTGTCGTTGGTGCAGACACAGTTGCAAGACTTGTACATGTAAGGTTCTTTCACTTGCTTCTACAAGATGAGATTAAATGAGATCAAGAATTCGGTAACTCAATAAAGCTCCAACCTTTTTATGGATGGCAAACGTGTTCTCTTCCAAGAACACAGGGAAAGTGTGCTTCATATTTTATTCTTTTGATGATAGTGAACAAAAATGCTGCATTGTTGGCAGTACTTGATAGTCTGGTGGCCTATTTTCTTAAACTAATTGTGTGTTCTCTTCTATTTCAATTCACGGTCTTGTCTAGTTAGTTTGGGAATACAATTATTGGGAGGAAGAGAATTTGTGTCAAATTTGGTGATGGAGAATCCAGCTATCCTGCTGGTTTCTAAGATTATCTGCTAACCTAGCACCTGGTGCAAGTTATATTCATGTATAGAACACTAGCACTCAAATATAAGATGTTTTTTTCGGAGAATGGTAACAGAATACTATAAGATTAAGTTTGTACAAATGAGATGAAACAAAAGTGACTCAGAAATACCAAAAGAGGTCCTTCTTTGTAATTTGAGTTCTGATTTTTGCATAATCAACCTTTGCTGATAAATGGGGTGATAACCTGTTATATAAATGGGAAGGTTCCCAAAAGTGTATGTACTGATCTTTGCAAGTTGCTCTTTCCAGCCAAAATACTATGGTGATGACTATGGAAAGATGTTGGAGATACTTCTGGGATGTAAAAACACGGGATGTACTTTCCTAGTTGGTGGTCGAAATGTTAATGGAACTTTCAAGGTACACTAACAAACTCTCTGCAGCCTTCATATATTTTAGCACTTCAGCTTTTCAAAACTCTTATGAATTTTATTTCATGTCTCTTTCTCTAGGTTCTTGAGGATTTTGACATTCCAGCAGAGCTAAAAGACATGTTTGTGCCTATACCAGTTGAGAAGTTCCGTATGGATATATCATCCACTGAAATCCGGAAGAGTCAAGGACTCTTGTAAGCTGTTTGCATCATTTACACTCAGGTATCTCCATTGGTACTTAAGCATCATTTAGACGATTAATTCTATCTATGTAACATGAAAATAAAGTGCCAAAAGGCAAAACAAGAAAGCTTCATCCATTTTCCATTGTTTTCTCTTTCCAGTCTCAACAGAACTGAGATTGTGTGGTCTTGTTTTTCTCTGATCTGTGTTTCCTTTCCAACATTTGTATATTTATCAGTTCTTGGTTTTAAACATATTCCCTTTACCAAGGCTCAGGTTCTGTCAATTTTATACCCAAATTGTTGACTTAAGTTATTCCTTTTCTTTGTTAAGACATTTGCTGAGTGTTCCTTAAGCTGATTGAGAATTGTAATACTGATCATTGTCATCCAAATATTACAATAAAATGTAATTGACCTATCACTCGCCCCCCTCCCCCAACCACCCCAATTACAAATAGAACATATGCAGAAAGAAAGAAATTTCTCAGCAAGACCTATAGTCTAGTTGTATCAGTGGGAGTCATCTTCCACGTAATAGGCATGGATTCAATTCTCACTATTTCTATTCTCCTCCCTTTCCCTTTTCCACTAGTCAGGCGCCACAGGCAGCTCCACAACCTGTACCACATCCAGCACCATAGTTATCGATATGAGTTGCTGCTTCTTTCTGTTTAGAAACACCATCTGCACAAGAGAAAATGATTGTTGAAATAATACACAAGCAAACCAGAATCATCAACCAGAGACTCCAAATGCCAACATTTGTTATATCTTCAACACCTCTTATTCCTTCCCAGCTGCTTCTTCCCTCAATTTCTCTCAATTCCCTAACCATATTTTGTCTAAGTGGTTATAGGGGGAGTTATTTTCAAGTGTGTTATGATAAGAGCAGTTTGACAAGACTTTCTTATCACTTAAAAATGAGTTTGTCTTATCAAGTGATGGCTTTTAAAGATGGTTGAGACTTGATAATGAGTGGTGAAAATAAAAAACCTTGTATTTTGGGTAAAGTATTCTGACTTTTTTGGGTAGTGCTTATCCAAATGGTAGAATACTTGGGCACATGGCTAAATGTAGTGTGAACAGATTCTTGTTTGTCATTCACACAATGGCAAAAAGTTGTTGAGCTTGATAGGAAAGTCAAGTAGAGAAAGTTGAGAGATTATTTTAGGGGGCATTTGACCATGAAAATTCGTGAAAGTTTCAGAATTTTATGGTCAAACGTGATCTTTGATATATACCCATTTCCCACTTGTGAGATTTCACTGGGTATGTTGTTGTTGTATTTGATCAATCAGCATTTTTTTAATGGGATTATCCACTAATTACTTCAATTGACCCTTCATAAGCTTAAGAGGTTAGACAACTTGGTTTTATTATACTCTTGGGGCTTATCTATTAATAGCTTTAGTTAGGTCGTTACCTTGGAAAAGTTCATAGCATGTCATCTTTTTTTCAAAAAAATGGTAGTCATGCACTACCATCATACTTATTAGGTATAGAAAATTAATAATAATAATATGTCTTTGATCTATTTGTGAAGAATTAACAATAACATATCCAGTGTAGTTCGGGATACGAATAGGATGTATCGTATGCAGTTTATTTTCATATTTTATGAAAATAGAGAGATTGTTTCTGATAGATATTAGGAAAACAAAAATGATGGAAAGTGAAGCCCTTTCATATTAGGGTATTAAGTTTGAAAATTGGAAGCATGAATGAAGACTAGTGGCATGTGGACACTTGGTTTGAATTGCAACCACTTGTATGCAAAAGATAACTCCATGGAAACTTCTAGATTTTCACATTCTTGTATGACACCTCCCCCCACCCCCCCACCCCAACCAACTAGGTCATGAACCTTGATATGCATAAAGTGGATATCGAATCAAAGTTTTGAGTTTGAGTCTTGAAAATGAAATTTTTTTTGATACACAATATTTATCTTCAAAGTGAGACGTTTGATGTTTTTATTTTCTAGTGTAGACTGTAAATTCAAAAATTATTTTACTTTGATGCGTATATCAAATATGAGTAAACTTTAATCTATAAAGTTCCAATTATGCACGTGAAATAATGACAATTTCTTATTACTTTCATATAATAATGTACTGAAAATACAAGTAATTACATCACCACCACCACAATTCCTTCACCAATGAACAATTTACATAAATAACAATTACATTTTTCATAATTTATCCACAATCCACAGCCAATTTTCTTGAACTTTTTTTCTTTTTTCAAATTTGAGAAATAACTCAATACTTTTTCTTTTGCTTGACTGGTCCTCTAGGAATCTTGTTGAGCACTTCAGTATCAAATTTATTGTATAGTTTCTTCATATCTTGGTTACCTTGCCTTACTAAATAATCCACCTCATTTTGATACCTTTCATATAAAGCTGGTAATGTTGCCAGGCAAACAAACCCTATAAACCAATCAAAAACAAACACGTCATACTTCGAATCATAATGTCACGAATTTGAATTTTACCCGCCCTTTTTCTTGTTTTCCTGGTGATTCTTCTGTTCGTTTCATTGACTGGATGCGAAATCAAAGAAAAGGAGAAAGATTTCGGAATATGTTACTTTAAACATGTTATGGTATTTTTGTAGTTGTTAAACGTTAGGGGCAGGGATATGTTTCAACATATGGTTTTGATAGAATCCTATAGTTTTAAGCTATGTTGGTCGGACTCTTCAAAAGTGTCAGTGAGTGCATGTTAGATTCTCCAAAAGTAGTATATTTTCGAAGAATCCAACACGGATGCACATTGAAAGTGAAGAGTTCGAACAACTTAGGTTTTTAGTCCGAACCTTCAATATGTGTTAAGAAATTCTGTAAACTAGCACAAAATTGAATCAATATGTAATTAACACTTGAGGTGTAGAATCGAAAATTCAGAAAGTTCAAATCTTGAATCTGATCGGATAAAAGTTTATTAGAAAGAATAAAGTAAGAAATTTAAAGTTAAATTGCTTTCAACTGTGAAAATTTTTCATTTATTTTAAAATAGTTCATCGATAATTTTAGATTTTACACTTGAACACAAATATTATGCCATATATAAGTTGTATAATTTCTCGTGCTCAATTAAACAGGTTCACATAAAAGTGAAACGAAAGGAGCATATTATAAAAAGAAAAATAAGAGGTCCAAATCTTTAAAACCTTACCTAGGTATAACAAATTCAGAGAGCTGAAGTAATTTCCAATAACTGATAATATCCATAGAAAAGTGATTGCCTAAGCCCCAAAGGAAAAACCAAAAATTGAAGTTAAAACAAAAAATTCAATAGAAAATAAAAGCCCAATAATTAAATGAAATTGCATATGAAATTAAATTTAACAAAAATGTACCAGGAAAAAAGTTGTGATATCTTTTCCAGATGAAATTTCATAGAATTTCACTATCATAGAGTTGAATTTCCCACATAACCATCTAAATGTTGAATCTGATACCATAAATGCTCGAAAATCGGGAGGATTCCTGAAAATTTAAGAATTTTCCACATTATCAGATCATCAAATAACCCAAGTTATCTGTTACGACAGATAAAATCGACCTGATAATATAATAATTTTGTATTAGTGAAAAATTACCAATCAACAAATCCAGCTCCAATGGACCAGATGAATAGAATTAACATTAAGCTCATGGAAATGTGACACAAAAGAGTCACAAAATTGTACTCCAAAACTTCAAAAAGGGACCAAATTACTGTAAATCCAATTAAAATTGATGCTGTTAATGTCTTGTCCCTCCATAACAATATGTCAGCAACTGTCAAAGGAAAAAAAATAAAAATCAATGGAGAACAAAGAAAGAACATGCAATATAGGCTTATATTATGATTTGCAAATAAAGTCTCATATTTTTGGAATCGATAAAGTTCTCAAATAGCCAAGTACTATATATCTTCGAGTTTTAAATTTTAACGAAGTGAAACTCCAAGATCATGTACTAGATTGGTACTTTCTATTTGTGAAATTTAAATCTCACGTGATACTGGTTATTTTTCAAAAGACATGGCCGAAAAGTGACAAGTGAAGGCCTTTAATGTTGGAGGTCTCAAGTTCGAAACCTCTTGCTAGGGGTTTGCCTTTTGGGTCGAGCTCGTCGCACCAGGGTTATCTAGTGTGTGATTTGCGTGCTATTGGATAGAAGCAGAAATTTACCTCATGCTCACCCAAAGGATAGAGGCTGTGGGTTCCCGTTGATATATGTTAAAAAATAAAATTGACAAGCCTACATATAAAGTGCATGGATAATCGTATTTTAAGAAGATTATGTGGATTTTGCGCGAAATCAACAATGTCACACCATATTTAAGAATTTCTTTGTGCTAAATTAGCCATATATGCCTCAATCAATATATATGTTATGTAAGTTCACACACAATGTATGGTAGGTTCATCGATAGATTATATGTATATACATTTAAAAATCGTGAGACTGAACATAACGAATTTATCGAAGAAAATTAAATGAATATACCTTTTCCTCCACCTAGAATTGCATGCATTGGCCTGTTATGAGCCAAAAATCTTCTTGTGGGTGCTGAAGATGAAGGGTGTGGATCATCAGAATCAGAAGAATAAATTGGCATATTGTTTTATGAATTTTATGAACAATAATTAATATTATTGAAACTAGTTGGAATTTGAATGTAGTACTATGGTTTTAACTTCATTTATAGCTTGTTGTAATTCTAAATTTTGGAAGACAAACAATTCAACAAGAAAAGAAAGGTATAGCTTTAGCATGGCATTTAAGTTTTGCTTCTTTCTTGTTATAGTTTTATATTACTAATTTATCTTGTAGGGCATGTGTGTGTTTTTTTTAACATAGAAAAAGTAAGTTGTTGTGGGACGGATAGAATATAATTAGATGTTTCGGGTTTAAATTCTTGAAATGAAAAAAATTCCATATAACAAGCAGTGGTAGAGCCATCTTATGCTAAGACGCTGATACCCCTCATCAGAAATTATACAACAACAACAACGACGTTATCCCAATGCCTCAAGGGCTACCGCCCATTGCGGGGTAAGGGGGGTCGGATGTACGCAGCCTGACCCCTATGTTTAAAAACACAGCGCGACTGTTTCCGGATGACCCATGATGAGCGTCGAAAGTTGCATTAACTAACTACTACTTCATAATTGAAAGAAGCGCAGACAGTTTAAAGAGCCATTTTGCTTTATTCCATCATATCCCAAAGCCAAAAAATAGTAAATCTTTGAAGAGCCATTTTGCTTTATTCCATCATATCCCAAAGCCAAAAAATAGTAAATCTTTGGCTCCATTCGAGATTGATGGAAATATCATCAGAAAATTATACAATTTAACTAAATTAGTATTTTAGTTTTTGTGTATAGATAATATATATATTGACTCTCCTTATGTTTATGTTTGTCTCTCTTCTTTTATATTTTGACATCTCCCAGTAAAATTTCTGATTCTGCCACAGTAAAAAGTGTTTATCTTTTTAATGGGCCCCTACAAAAAAAAAAGCCCCTACTCTAAGAGGTGAAAATTAAAGAGCAACACAACATAGGGCCCAAAGTATAAATGATCTAAATTTCACTATAATTCAATTACAACTAGGCCCAATTCCTTTATAGGCCCAGTTAGAATCAACATACCAGGCAGAATTTGCATTAGGTAGCCACAGTTAGAATTGGACTGCACTAATGTTAAATACATTACAAAATTTGATTATATTTTAAATAGAGATCCTAAAAGCAAGTATGTTTTAAATTTTTTTAAAATTATTTTAGAAACTAATCCAGCTTGAAAATTCATTATTTAAATGTGCAAATAAATTTATGAACAACTTACGATTTTTTTATCTCGATATTTTGCTCGTAGCTATCAAATATATGTTTCTAATTCATCGCAAAATTGAATTAGCAACGAATTTTGTTATTTTTCCATAAAAATTTTGTGTTACTAAAGTCTGTTTTTTTTTTAAAAAAAAAAATTTATTTGTTGGTAAAATTAAAAGTAATTATATATCAATGTCATGTCATTTTCCAATTTATTCATGCAATCTGAACATAGGCTAAAATGTCAACTTTTTGCAATAAAAGTTTCCATATTTTTTGGCTTTATTCTATAATCAAAGATTAGATAAGATCTTTGACCACTAAATTTTCTTAACAAAAAAGATTATAACTTTACCTTGATGTGATTATCTTATTAATCATCAAAAGATTTTGATTTTTACAATTTAAAATTTTAAATTAACCTCTTAAGTTTTATAGGGTATCAAAAATTCTACTATGGAACAATCATTAGTGGCTCTTATTATTTATGGTACATTTTAGGTCCTATGAAAAACTATTTGTGTAGACTAATCATTGCCAAGATTAATTAAAAATATTTGTTTATTCTTTGAAGTTTCGACTCCATTTTTGCGTCAAAAGGAGTTCCCCCCCTACCCCCACCTCCACCCCCACCGTCCACATAGAAGTTCGTTAATTCAGATTCGCATCGTATAAATTTCATAAAGGAAAAGACATTGTTTATCAGGAGTTTCTTCCTTTCCTTTTCAGTACTCGAATTCAAGACCTCACCACTCCCTTAATATTACTGTCGCTGTCCGTCTTTACCTTGTCCTTAATTAACTTGACACAAGAACTAAGAAGTAGTAAGTTATAGGGGTAGTTTTATCAAATCAACCTTTGAATATAATAAACAGTGAAATCAGCCAATAATTCTTGTTTAAGAACTTACATATGTAGCATTACATTCACTGCTTAGGATTCAGCTCCCTTAGCATTACATTCACTGCTTAGGATTCAGCTCCCTTGTCATCAGGTCACCAACTTCCTTGACCTTCCGACACTGGGTAGGCGTCATCCCCTATACATGGTCATACGACTTTGCAGAGACCTGTGTTTTTGGTAAACAGTCGCTTGAGCCTGGTCACTACGACCCCCTTTGTGAGGAGGAACTCTTTCTCCCTAAGTTATGGAGCTATTTTGCTGAGTTCCTTAGAGCGAGTTGTCTCGCACCTCTAAGTATTTTGTACCTATCCACCTGTGTTAGTTTTGGGTATAGGTACCCTCTTGCTTCAAGTCATTCAAGCTTTTCCTAGGAGTATGACATGGGTACTTCAACACCGTAGTGCCTGGTATTCGAACATTTGCTCAAGGCATTTTCCTTACCCCTTCTCACCCTGAAAAAGCAGGGACATCTTACATTCTTAAATCGATAACCATCTTTTAGCTAATCTAGCCTCCTCCGTCCTTCAGGACTAACAACGAGTGATACAGAACTATTGTTCATCCATTATGCTTTTCGGCCTGATCTTAGGTCCTGATTCACCTCTTGTGGATGAATCTTCGTGTTACAGGACGCGATCTTTCCTCATCTCTTATGATCGAACATAATATACTTTGTACAATTTGAATCGTATATACTATATATAGTATTTTTATTTTTTTAAAATGTTGAAGAATTTTGGTACGTGATGCATGCCAATATTGGGCCCTTTGTATAATGATGAAATCATATTTCATCTTGACTTTTTTTTTTTTTTTTTTGAAAAAACAAGGACAGCAATAAAGTTGATACTATATACTATATATGAAGGCGCATGCCATGCCCAAAAGTTAATGGATTAGATCACATCACCGAAAAGAATAACTCATTCATGATTAGGAGACATTATTATTCCGTCAAATATTTACTCACACCCGATATTTATAAAATGTCAATAAGTATAAAATAATTATTATATATATAATCGATAGGACTATTAAGGTTTATGTCGATAATGTTCTCTCGTCTTACGAGTGGTGAACTATCGAAGCAAAATCTAGTTTGAAGTTTCTAAGCCTAACGAATTAAAGAATATCTTCTTTCAGGAGGTTTTAGGTAATAAAAGATGATAATAATCGTTTAGGAATAGTTTAAACTACGAGAAAGTGAAGAAATACTTAACAAGACCTATAATATATATCTCATTAAATCAGTCTTTTTCGTCTTGAATTCCTCTTAACCAAAGATTAGGACCACATAAAAAAATTGAAAATAAAAACTTTTATTGATTCATAATATTTACTCATACTCATGATTGTTATGATAGCTTCAACTAATGGTAAGCATGCCGATATTATTACTAATAATGTGTGAATAACTTTAAAGCATCTATCGATGTCTCGTCTTATCGAATTTACCTAATACGACTTATATTTTTATATAATTTACAAATTATTATATATGACTAAATTTATATAGTTTATATTCAAAAAATAACGACTACAAATTTTCATTCATTTCCAACAAAATAGCTTTATATCCCTTCCCCCTTTTTTCTTTTTTTTAAAGAATATCAACTATTTATATATTTGGCTCAATCTAGTCCACTTTCTACTTATAGATACACACACATATATTAAATATTATGACACACTAACACTAAAATTTTAAAAAGGGAAATAAAAATGAGGATTAATCACAAAATTCATTGTTTATTTATTGCTAAATAGTTGGTAGCTAGCAGCAGAGTTAGGATTTTCATTTAGTTCAAAATTTAAAGAAGTAGATACATGAACTAGTCAAAGAGGATTCAACATCTACTATATATAAATAAATTTTTTTTTCAACCATGTATAAATAATATAATTTTTCACCAAATGGGGTTCGAATGAACCCCTAACAATGGGCTAGTTCCGGCCCTAGTATCTATCGTGGATTTTTGTTAAATTGTTGTCAAACTGGATTAATGACAGACTTTCATTGTTTAGCGATAAAAAGCTATCAATCGCTGATCCTTATTTTCTTTTTTATTGTAAATCCATTAAAAAAAAAACCTCCAAGAATAATAAATCAAGAAAAATAGCAGGTAGATTTTTATAATTAAAATTATTTGGTTTTATTATGTTTTTTCCCCACTTTATTCTATAGTTTTTATTTTATATACTCTTTTTTGCATGCTATTCTTGTTCAACACACTGATAAGAAGACTAATTTTTTTAATTATTTTAATAATAAAAAAACATGAAAAAGTTATTTCTGTGTTGCATAAAAAGTGGAAAGATTACAATCTTCCAAATCAAATGATTTGTGAAAATAATTAACCAAGCACATGGTGAAGGGAAAAAAGGTGGAGAAAAAAAAAAAGAAAATGTTCTTTCTGTTTTACTTTTTTTTGTGAATATTTAACTTTGTACAATTGAAATTAGCATTTTCGACACATAAAATTATGTATCTATAAATTTCAAAAACAAGATATTTTATCTGTACTAAGAGCATTAAAAGTTAAACTCGTCAAATTTAAATTTTTACTACTAGAAACAAAAGATTTTTTTCATCGCAAATCTGTGAAACGTTTATACTATAAAACATGATTTTTTCATCGAACCAACAACAACAACAACATATCCAGTATAATCCCACTAGTGGGGTCTGGGGAGGGTCGATTGTACGCAGACCTTACCGCTACCTCA
>JAABOM020000092.1:4226522-4241560 GCA_011800125.2 Solanum clarkiae
ATTCATTAAGATCTAAATATATATATATAATCTTTGTGGATTTTTATTTTTATTTTTATTCTTAGTCTTTAATTTTTTTTTATTTTTTATTTTTGGATTTTGAAGTTTAGAGAAAGATGGCTCCAGATCTATCAACAATTCTTCCTAGGGTTCTTATTGTTTCTAGAAGAACTGTTCGAAAAAATAAATTTGTTGATTTTGTTGGTAAGTATTCGATTCGTCTATCTTTGTTTTAATTTTCTCTTTAAAAATTTTGTAGTTAATTCTTGATGTTCTTTTTTTTCATAAATAAAAAGTGTAGCATGACTGAATCTACTTGAGATTCGTGTCGGTGGAGGAATTGGATTTGAGATAAAAGAGGGATTTTTGTCGTAAGATGTTTTATAAATAAATAAATAATTTAATTATGATATCTTTGAAAATTTTTCATGTCCATGGTTACATTAATTCTTCTTGTGATGTTCCTCTTTTGTTATGGAAAAAGAACATTTTTATGTTTTTGTTTGCTTAAAATTCTAGTGAATATACACTTTTTGACAATTGATTTATGTGGAATTCATTTGAATACATAAAAAGGAAGAAGTAACACACTTATCTTTACTTTTTTGTATATTATAAATATTTTTATTTACTTAATTATATGTTCATCTGTGTAGGTGAGTATCACCTAGATCTTATTGTGAGTTATGGAGCAGCGCCTGTTATAGTGCCGCGAGTTAGTGGTGTACACATGTTACTAGAAAGCTTTCAACCAATTCATGGAGTTGTTCTATGTGAAGGAGAAGACATTGATCCATCACTTTATGATGGTGAATTATGTGGATTATCACAAGAAGAACTTGAAGAAATCAAGAAATTACATTCAAGTGACACAACAATTGATAGAGAGAAAGATTCAATTGAGTTAGCTCTTGCAAGACTTTGTCTTGAGAGAAATATACCTTATTTGGGAATTTGTAGAGGTTCACAAGTCCTTAATGTTGCTTGTGGTGGCACACTTTATCAAGATTTAGAGAAAGAATTGTCCAAGAATTATCAAACCTCCGACTCTTCAGAAATGTTGTCATTGAAGAGCCAAAGCCAGAGTCAGAGTCAGAGTCAGAATCTCAGCGACATAGGTAAAAAGTATGAAAAAGTTGTGCACATGAACTATGAAAACTATGATGGACATAGACATGTGGTGAAAGTAGTTAAAAATACACCATTATACAAATGGTTTAAGGATTCATTAGAAGATAATGATGATGAAATTTGGGTTAACAGTTATCATCATCAAGGAGTTAAGAGATTAGCACAAAGATTTGTGCCAATGGCATTTGCTAATGATGGATTAATTGAAGGTTTTTATGATCCAGATGCATATAATCCTGAAGAAGGTAAATTTATTATGGGATTACAATTTCATCCTGAACGTATGCGTGGACAAGATAATGGTGATTTTGATTATCCAGGATGTGCTATGGCTTACCAGGTAATAAACTAAACTCCCAACTTGCTAATTTGTTTTATCGAGTTCAGATGTTTTGAGTTCGAGTCCTAGGAATGAAGGAACTGTTGGTATATAGGACATCGCGTCACAATCCAAGCTCATGATATATGTGTTTTTGGGCTCTACGATAGGGAAAAATTTGTGAGTGGGGTCTGTTGGGCCAAAGCAAATAATATATGTCATGAGCTTGGGTTGTGATAAATATGTCCGCTTTTGATCTCAATCTGAGAGTCTTCCAGAAACCACCTCTCTATCTTTATGAGGTAGTGGTAAAGTCTGCGTATATTTTATCCTCCCAAACCCCACTCGTGGAGTTTCATTGATGAGTATGTATGTTGTTGCTTTTGAGCTCAATGATGGCTCAAGCGTTTGTGGGGGTAAATATGTGAGGTTTGTTGGTCCAAAGTCTGTAATACGTGTCATAAATTTAGATCTTGACAAGTATATTGTCTTCTTTTGGATTTGATGATGGCATAGCTCGAGGAACAAATCCATGAGGTTTGTTGGACCAAAAGGGCTTGGATCGTAATAGTCTTCCCCCTTGATAAGTCTTACGAGGGTCGAATATAAATTAGCCAGATCAATGAATATCAAATGAAAAGTATAAAAAAGGGACTTTCTAAAGTTATGATTATTAAATTGGCCACTTGTCTATGTCCTTTACCAAAAATACAGATATTATATTAACAAAACTTGGATAAAATTAAATCATGTGATTGATCAACCATAAAGTGTTGGAAAATTTAATGAAAAGATAGTATAGAAATATGGACTAGTTTTTTTCTAGATATATACAACAAAGTCAAATGTGTCAAATCATCATTCGGTATTCAAAATTCACTGACCTGACTAATTCAGATTTACGCTATAAAACATCATGATAGGGTGTCTTAGTGCTCCTTATCAAAGATGAATCTATTCCCAAGACATGAGTTACGTGATATTAATTAATATTTTATACTGACAGTGCATAGAACTTAACGACGTTTTAAATGTATTTGACTGGTTTTGTAGGAATTTGTTAAAGCAGTAATTGCATATGAGAAGAAGCTTAATGGTTGTGAAAATATACCAAAAAAAGATGTTAAATTCAACCATGAATTAGAGAGCCAAAGAAGAAGCATTGTTAAAAGTTTTTCAATTGCAAGAAATATGTATTGCACTGGACTTGGCAGAATTTCAGAAAAAGAATCTGAACTTGAGCCTGGAGCTGAATTTCTTGAGGTACAATTTTATATATATATACATTTTGAAATTTCTTGACGCAACGATAAAGTTGTCTCTATGTAACCTAAAGGTCACTAGTCCGAGTTGTGGAAACCACTTACATAATGCTTGTTTTATAGGTTAGGTTGTCTACATCATACCCCTTGGATGTGGTCTTTCCCTAGGTTATAAAAACGCTTTTCATGGTTGACCCTAGTGGCGGAACCACAGTGTAATTAGGGGGTTTATCCGAATTTTGGCGAAAAATTATACGATTTATATATGGTAAAAAAAAATTATGTATATATGATAGATGTTGAACTTCCCTTCGATTAGTTCATGTGTCTACTTTAAAATTTTGAACCCCTTTAAATATAATTCTGGCTCTGCCATTGGTTGAGCTCTACTACATCATAGTCTCTTTACTCCGTCAAAGTTTGCGTACATCTTACCCTCCCTAGGCCCCGCTTGTGAGATTATATCTTGTATATTATTTTATGTGCATATGCTAGAGTCGGATTCTATTGGTTCAACTGAACACATTATTTTAAGCTCTGAACTATCAATAAATGAACAAGGGATTTTAGTAGCTCTGTTGGGTTTAGTAAAAGTCTCCCTCCCCCCATTATTACATCCCGAAGAATCTACACTAATCGACTCTAGATTGTGAACGATTTTATGTAGGCGAACACAGCATTGAGTGTGCAACAAGAGAATAGGTTGAAGCAAATGGGAGCAACAGTGAGGAATGCATCAACATACATGACCAGATTGAAGATGAATGAAGAAAGAGAAAAAATGGCTAGGGCTATTCTTGCAAAAATGTCAATTGAACAACTCTCAGATATGGTTGGTTTTTATCATAAAATGGGACAACTTTGTTCTGAGGCTTTAGACAAAAAGTTCGATGAGCTTGAACTAAAAGGAAGCTCAGTGCACTAAGCTCACGTTATTCGTGTGAGGTTTGAAAAAAGATCGGACTACAAGGGTCTATTGAACAATTCATCTCTAATTGTCTTCTTTTTTTCTACAAGTTTTGTTTGATGTTTTTGTTGGTTTATATTTAGCAAAGTCGAAATATAGATAAAAACAACTAGCATTACTTAACATAATACACAAAACTAATGCATATATTAGCATTACTTCGACATGGACTTCATCGACAACTACAACTATGTCTCAATTTCAAACAAATTAGGATCTACTTGAATTGCTACCATATTATATTCCGTATGTGACACATAGAGCTCACAATTATCTTGTTCAGACATTTCAAAAGATGTTGCCATGTGTATGTCGAGTCTTCCAAATGTAGTGCATTTTCGAGGATTTGATGTAGATTTGTGTCAAAGACTGTAACTTTAGGTATATTAATGTGTGACAGTGTGTCACACAACATTTTATAAGGCCCTCTGTGATGATCCAGTGGACCATACTCATAACTTCTTCATAATTATGCCACTTTTATAGCTTTTAGAGGTCACGAAATAGAAATTCAAGATTCCTCTAGACATATAAACAACAACAACAGACCCAATGCAATCTATCAATAAAGTCTAGATAGGATAGAATATACGCAAACCTTAACAGCCACCTTCCCCCCGGTGAGGGTAGAGAGGTGGTTTCTATAGACTGATACTAGACCAGCACCAAGAAGCCATACCAATAAGTCAGTAGTAGCTTTAGCAGCAAGAACAGATCAGAAAGGGAAAAAATAGACACACTAAACTGCCAAGGGAAAAAAAAGCAGCAATGGCACAGAAAGATACCTAAATAGTCTATTATTACTAAATAAAGTCAAAATCTAAAAAATAATGTACAAGACATAGGGAAGCTACACTTCACCACCATAGTAGCTCTATCAAAATAAGCTAGAATGCTAGTATAAATAACACACCAACAAATTCAGGGCAGTAAAAAAGACAGCCTGCTCCCTCCACTACTAAGCGAAAATGAGGAGCATTATAGTGCCATCTTAATATTATAGGCGTCTTTCTTTCAGTCATTTGATCACAGCATAGGCATTGTACTCATCAGCTCATCTGTTATCGATCTTTTATTTGTAACTTCCCTCGAACTTCTGTTACATTACTATTTTTCCACTCCTTTCCCAGCCCTTTCCTGAGAGCTGGTTTTCCTTTTTTTTTTTTCTTTTTTTTTCTTTTTAGATTGTTTTGCCTCATAGTACAGATAAAAGCATTGTAAGTTAACGTTAGGAAATCCTCAAGTCTTGACCCATTTTTCCTCGGAAAATCAACAGCTGTATCAAGCAGAGAGTGGTTCTCTCACCACAGAACGAGGAGACTAACTAGTTGTCATCTCTGGCAGAAGAAACTGAAATCTGGGTGATTGACCTGAAGCAGCGTTAGCCAATCATCAGCAGCCTGAAAGAGCGAGCTCACTAACTGTCTTCCAGGGCCGCCATTTGGAGTCCAAAGTGACGGTTTAAACTTGTATGAAGCAAGGCCAAAAGCAGGTAATGGGATCTTAGGGGCTGCATCTGTATCAGTCGGACATGCTACAACCGCAGCATGACCACTTCGACTTCCTGCAGAAAGTCCATGTAAATTACTGAAATTTCAATGACACATTTGCAACAGAACAATTTAGTTAAAACGCTACACGTAACCCATGTTAGACTATTGTAATAGACACTCTTAACACATTCTTCACCAGATTTATTCACCAGGACACACACGAATAACAAAACCAGAACAAAAGAATAGAGTGGCGTCCAAGTTCCAACACGCTAGCAAAGAGCTAATGAACTTAGGGTAGACATCTTTTTCACTAAATTCAACAGATTATATTGTTGAAAAATTGGAGGAAAGGCTGCATAAGTCATTCAAGCCAAACAACAATGCATGACACAAACTAAGTCTTGTGCTAACTTCAATACTGATGATACCAAACTCCAAAATTTTTGCCATTCTATTTCATTTAGATTATATCTTTCAAGATCAAAGCAAAAAGAATTAAGTCAGCTAATTAGCTTCGTATTCCTTTTCTAAAGGACTGAGACAAGCCCCAGGACTCTCTTCAAGTGTCAAAGGTTGAAAAAATTGTGAATTAGGCCAGAAGTTCAAGCCCTGCACCATGCAAACTTTGCCTAGTATTTAAGTGGAAAAGGGTAGAGGAGCAGACCCATTATCCTCAAGTTTCGAAGGCTGTGATTGGTCCTAAAGAGGAAACCTCGCTACACAACTTCCACATAGGTTATGTTTCTGTTTCTTTTATACAACTATTTTGGAGGCTTCTTAAATCCTTACTTCCATGTGAGATGAGTTAAACTATATTGATTGCAATAAATCTAAAGAAATTGATGCGGTCAATCACTCTTTGTTTGACAGCGATTAATTCTGTTCTTTTTTTCTCAGAAAGATTGAGGAGATACATGAGTATCAACATACCAGTTCAGAACACGGAAAAATGCGAAAGGGAACAGAAGAAGCCAACAACAACAACAGCAACATACCCAATGACATCCCATAAGTGGGGCTAGGGAGGGTAGAGTGTATGTAGACCTTACCAGATAAAGAGGATATTTCCAGAAGACCCTCGGCCAACTATATCAGCCCCAAAAACAGAAAAATACTAGATATAGATATCAACTAAACTGAAAAGCAATGATCATTTTATACATAAAATAAAAGTAGAAAAATAAATGACGGGCAGTAACAAGACAATATATAAAGACATGACTACTCCTACCAACCTACTACAACACAAGGGAACAGAAGAGGCCGCAGTTGTAATACACCGAAAAAACAAAGGCAATTTTACGGTGGAAAATGTTAGATACCTGGCATGGGCGTATGAAGATAATGAAAGGTCAGAAAACATGCATCCAGAGCTTTCAAAGTAGGCCCCGTAGGTATTCGGTAAATTGGATACCTGCAAGAGAGACATCAGAACATTAAAATTCAGGGGTGGGAAAGTAAACTTCCTGATATGAAATGGCAAGAAATGCAAAAATACCAGGCTACAGAAATCCAACTGGAAGGAAGGAGATCGCAACTTCTCATTGTTTTTAATTCTGGGAACTGTTTAGCAAGATCAGCTATCTACAGAACAAGAAACATAATGAGAATATGAGACGAAACGAAAAGAAAAGAAACTTATCCATTACCTATCAAAGAAAGAAACAAAAGATGACTACTTTGAGGGAGAGGGAGGAAAAGACCAACCATCTTACTTATCAATTTTTTTAAAAAAAGACCAACCTTGTCTGCCAAGGGTTCACGACTATAAGGCTGATCGTCCGCAAGATACTCAAACAACAAGGCACCATGAGAAGACCCAGATTCACCCTCATCGCTTGAAAATCCTTCTTGGAAGGTAGCATTACTGTCTCTTAGTGATAACCCATCGATACTAAGAGAGCTTTCACTTGCTTGGCTATGATACATCCGTTGCTCCCTTGAATAATTCAAGCAACGTCTTTCGTGTTCAGAGTCACTACTTCCATCACTACTAGAATCCCGAAAATAGTCGCTATCACTTTCCTCACCTGGTCGCCTACTATGCAAGAGAAAATTCCAATTCAATATAATATGTTTCTTAAAGCTACTCCATCAAAATCTAAACAGTATCAATTCAAGGTTTCAGACCCTTTCTGAAAAGAGGAGGGGAAGGGTGTATGGGACTCGAGCAGAGGGAAAGGGAGAACAAAGCAAAGTACAAATTGGAAGCCTGGTTCAATGCTTACCAATAAACATAGATAGAAAAGAGATACATATAGCATGTTATTTAATTGGTAACACATAATAGTATTTATCACTCCTAGGGGTCGTTTGGTACAAGAGATGAGAGATAATAATCCTGGGATGATTATTTTATCCAGCATTTGGTTAGGCATGACAGACAATTTCTAGCCTCTATCTTTATGCCATGAGAAGTCTTTGCTTTCCACTTGTTTATTGAAAAGATGCTAATAGCGCTACCTTCTCTGATCAATATTATGTATAACTTTTCCACCAAAAAATCTATCTTGCTCTAAACTCTCCAAAAATGATGCTGCATATGTATTGGATCCTTCACAAACGCACAACTGTTGGAGGACCCAACACGCACCCCATCAACATTTCTGAAAGAGTCCAGGCAACATAGCCAAAAAGATAATGCGGTAATGACACGGAGGAAAAGGAAATACACACAAATAAAATATCATGCAAAAGCTTTCTCCTTGCCGAGTCTCTGACAATGTACACCAACAGTATTACACAAAAATTTGAATTAATGCCACAACAATTCTGTATCCGCACTTCATGTCAAGGCAGATGATCATTATTTACAAAACCTAAACATACCCAATAATAGTTGTGTAGTTGAAATAAGCATCAAGGAGCACACAGACAACCAAAAATAATACAAAAACAAGCACCGTCAGTGTATGTATTGATACTTTCAATTCATAAGGCCAGAAACATTGGCTGCAACATGAGTAGCAAAAACTAATTTTAAGCATGGAAGGAAAAAAACATGCAAATATATACCTTGTTTTGACTGAAGCCTTTGAAGAGTCGCCATACAACTGAATACCTGACAAATAGGGCACATAGTACTGAACTGCACTGTCACCTTCATTCAACACCAATGGAACTCCAGCTCCGTACGCACTCCATTCTTTAAAAGACTCCCATAGGTCGCCAAGCACATAGTAAGGTAGAAACTCCACGTCACACGTCCTCCAACCCCTAATAGTTGTCTGGCAAAACACAACCACTTTTCACTCAAAACCTATAATATTAACAACAAACAACAGCTAATTTTTCTTTAACAGCTAAATTTTCAACCACAACCAATATACTACAGTAAAATTAACAGTTATACACGATAAAAGATTAAATATTCATATTAATAAAACCATTTTTCAAATCTTAACAATAAACAGCTGTTAAACTTTCATTCCCCCCGAACTCCAGCAAAACACTATAAATTTAAACCAATACAACCATTTTCAGTCAAACCTATAATCTTAAAAACAAACAACAACAACAACATCATACCAAAGCAATCCCAAAACTGAAGCCTGAGGAGAGTATAGAGTACGCAAACTTTTCCCCTACCTCGTAAAGATAGAGAGGTTGTTTCCAATTGACTCTCACCTTAGATAAAGCATGTCAAACAGTTCGAAAGAGGAGATACCGATACGACAGCAATAACAACAATGAAATAATGCGAAACGGGGAGCATATTACACAACATGAACACAAGAAAGAACAGCAACAACAACGAAATAAAGTAGCATACTTTCTGTACTAATCCAATCAACTGAACTCTTGAATAATTCACCAGTAATACAAGCTCAAGTATTTTCAATGAAAAGAGTTAAATCATCAATCAAAACCATAAAAAGAGCTTCAAAAACTCAATTTTAAACACCTAATAAAATAAAGCCATAAACATTTTTAAAACCTTAGATAGATATTGAGCAGGAACTGAAGGAGTAACAGATTTCAAAAACCGCTGTAGATTACAAAGCGGCAAAACTTCCGATTCCGGCACGGCGCCGACCACCGGCAACTCCTTCACCGATTCATCGGCGGCAGATACCTTCATTTTCTGCTTCGTTGGAGAATGATTAACACCAACATCACTCTTAGCTCTCCGAAGATTATGCTCACCGTTAAAACTCCGATTATAATTCCGGCGAGCCTTCGCAGCACTATAAAACCGATCTTCACCGTTAAAACTCCGATTAAACTGTAACCCACTACCCATCATCTCTTTATATCAAAAACCCCCCAAAATCTCAATCAAATTTTCTCCTTTTTTTCCTCTATATATCGATAAATCACAATTTATATATCGATTTTCTCAGAAATTCTTCAAGAACACCGAAAAGGGTTGATTGGGCTAATTGATTCTCGTAGAAATGAATCAAACGAGGAAAAATTAGCCACACCCAAAACAAAAAAAAAAAAAACTTTTTTTCCTGGAAAGTCGACGAATTGAAGAATTTGAATAAACCCTAGCAAATTTTGACTCAGATCAAAATATCTCTACATATATATATATATTAATGAAGAGCATGTGAGTTTGTATAAACAGAAAAAAAAATGGTTTGAGAGAGAAACTGCAGTTGAAAATGGAGGAGAGAGAAAGAGGGAAGCAGAGTGACAGAATGTTGTATGGGCAGGGGAAAGTGGGAAGAAGAAAACAATGTTATTTGAAAACAATAATTTTTTTCTTTATTTAATTTATATTATATTTTTTCTATTTTTCTATATGTATAATAAAAATATAGAAAAAATGAGATTGTGATGGTTTGGGTATGTGCAGAGAAGAAGTATCGATGCGCCTGTTAAGAGGTGCGAGAAGTTGGATTTAGGAGTTGCGTGGAGAAGTAGAGGCAGACCAAAAAAATATTAGGGGAGGTGATTGGACAGGATATGGTGCAACTCCATATTATCGAGAATATGACCTTAGATAGAAAGGAGTGGAGATTGCGCATTAGGGTGGAAGGTTAATTGGTTGGTAGGGGTAGGATGATGTCTAGCCCTGTGGCATAGTAGGTCTCTTATTTGTTTCTTTATTGTATTTAAATGTTATCACTTGCTTTCTGCTTTCGTCATTTCTCTTTCATGTCTAGTATCTTCTGTTTTTGGGGTTTGATATTTTTGAGTTGAGAGTCTTCCGAAAACAGTCTCTCTATCTCTATGAGGTAGTGATAAGGTTTACGTACATTTTACCCTCCTCATATTTTATTTGTGAGATTCCACTAGATACATTATTGTTTGTTATTCTAGTCGTTTGATTTCATATCTAATTTTCTCTGCTTTTGGGATGATACTTTTGAGATGGGGGTTTTTCGGGAATAGTCTCTCTATCTCTATGAGATAGTGGTAAGGTCTGCATATACTTTTACTCTCTCCAAACCTCACTTGTGAATTTTTACAAGGGTATGCGTTGATGATGACACATGAATTATTCTCTCCACCTATATGAGATATCCATATAGCGAATTGCTTAAACTTAAATTCACATCAGAAGATTATACATTGAAAATAGACTTTCTCTTATATCGCAAATCGTATACATTTAAATTTAAGTTAAAAGAATTACATATTGAATTCGTCCTTATATAATATTTGTATTCTGAATTAGAAATAAATCGTTCTATAAAAAAAAACGCGAATGTTATATAAATAGAACTGGAATTTGAGATTTTACTTAAGCATAATAGTTGGTGACATTTGTTATTCTTATGATTTATTTGAAAATAGTACAATGATTTGAAAAGAAAAAAAATGAACTTATTAAATTGTGGTCCATATAATTTTTTCCTTTTGGAAAATAACTTATTTTATATTTGGAGATTGGAATATACCTAGTGTGATGGAGAGATATTCTAATATGTTCATCTCATTAAAGTTTAGTTATTTCTCATAAATATAATTAGTTTACTTGGTAATAAAATAGAACAAAATATCTTCATCATTATGACCTATAATACACCATATTTTTCCTGCATCTATTATCATGTAATTAATGAATTAGTTTAATATAGAATACAGAATTTAAAAGTTATTTCTTCATTTTTTTAAGTTTGAAATCTTTTGCTAGCAAAAGTAAAAAATTTATCTTCTAGGTCGAGCTCGTCGTATCAGACTTATCTACTATGAATGACCTTTCTTATATGATTTGCAAACTATTGGATAGAAGCGAGAATTCACCGTCTGCGCACTCAAACAATAGCGGCCGGAAATTCCCTCTGTTATTTGGACAAGTGTACGATGCAACATTATCTATTGTGGCTAGGACAAACCAAACAAAAATGGCTAAGCCATAAAGTGATTGGCTAAAAGATAAAACAATTGGATTTGTGAATGAGAATTGTAGTGACACGTGTACATGAGGTGTCATAAATAGTGTCGTTTTCTCACCTAAGTTATCGTCCCAATTCCCAAGACTAATAGTGTGACGTGGCGATAACATGTCGATTTTTCAAATATTTTTTGATTGCTATTGTGAAATTATGACATAAAGGACCTACAAAATAATATAACAAGAAAATTTTATTTTATAAAAAAAATTATTATAACAAATATCATGATACTTAAGTTGAGGGTCTTTCGAAAATAATCTTTTTATTTTTATGAGACAGTAATAAGATCTGCATACACTCAATCCTCCCCAGATCATATTTATAAGATTTCACTATGTTGTTCTGCACACACTCAATTCTCCTCAGATCACATATATAAGATTTCACTATGTTGTTGTTGTTGCTATAGCAAATGACATTATAAAAGATATAGAGTAGTTATTATAAAGGGATCTAATGGTAAAAAAAAAATTATATCTGATCATAACGTAAGTGTTTTTATCCAAGTTTAATATTTGAATCACCACAAGTCTTGATAAGGACGTATAAAATCTTTAATCCTTAAATAGATAAATATATGCTTGGTCCACGCCTTTTAGTATGCTTTACAGAGTACGAATTCGAATTAATCAGGACTTCAGTATGAGTATCACTTAGGGTGAGAAATTAAAATAAAATAGGTTATAGAATAAGTTCAATTTTTTCAGTGTTTGCAAATCTCTCATTATTTTTGAAAATTATTGTTACTACTACAATATATAAGAAAAATTGTTCATTTTTTGCCTTCTATGATGCAAAAAAAGCAAAATTTCATGAAAACTTTGGACTATATAAACATTAGTTTTCTATCCTGATACGTTTTTTCTACTTTTAGATTTATACTTTTGTTGATTTTAATATTCATAATAAAATTCAATTATTCAAATTTAAGCCTCATAAAATTTCTTTTAAATTTTTCTAATTAATTTTCTTGTTTTCGCAATGGCATCGGATGATAACTACATTAAAATTCAATTAATTTAAATCCATATCACAAAAATTTCATTACAAAAATAAAAAAAATCTTATCAAATTTTTAAATTTCAAGATTTGAATTTAAAATTTATAATTAAAGGTGGAAAAAAATCGTATTTATTCTACCATAATAATGCTAGATAATTTGCACTCATTTAAAGAGTTTCCTACAAGTTGTTATTATAAAAATATTACTATATTTTTTTCAGCCCATTGGATCTTCCAAAATATGCGTTGGACAACTGATTATTAAAAAGATTAGCACTTTATTAAATTATTTAATTACAAAAAAGATAATGCTGATTATGCATGTGCGTCATATTGTAACTCCTTTTTGCTATAAAGATTAAATAAAACAATCTTTAGAGATTCTATTCACATTTAGTCAAATTATTTTATTAATTACCTATTTTTTAACAAAGAGATACATGTAGTTTCTTTTTAGTCAAACAAAATGTTATGTATGGAAGACATTTTTAGTTTTTTCTTTTACGGTGATTATATTTCTATGATTTATTGGGAAAAAAAATCTGTAATGATTCAGTCCGCAAGTGATATTGTTCGCGTTGGACCTAGACCCTCACGACTTTAAAACACGTCATTATTAGATAAGGCTTGTTTACTTATGTAAACAACATCTTTCTTGTATTTTTGTTGATGTGGACTTCTCATCTCAATTGTTACATACACCCTTCTATGAACTCAGCATCCTCGATAAAGTAGACTCAACACAGAGGTTTGTTTCGCCTCATCGGGATTCGCCTAAGCTCAGTTGAATTCTAATCCACATCGACAAGACTGACACAGGATTGGCTTTGATACCATCTGTAACAGTCACGCCTCCTGGTGATATTGTCTGCTTTGGGCCTAGGCTTGCACAACTTTAAAATGCGTCACTAGTAGGTAAAACCAATTTACTTATAGACCCAACATCTCTTATGTATTTTTATCGATGTGGGACTTCTCATCTCAAGATGGATTGTGACAAAATCTTAGCCTTCAGAAGATAGAAATAAGATTATATAAGTACATATCATCATGTTCAAACCTCACTTATAAAATTATACTATGTAGAGATACTATCATTATACATCGCAATTAAAGACAAAACGATCAATATATACAAAATTTCATCGTCCAAGCAAGCTAAGTGACAAGATTCATGACAATTAGAGATAAGATTTGACACTAATTAATTAAAATGTCATTATACTTATATAGTACTCCTAATCTTGATATAACACATGAAAAGGAAATATGTCTTTACTAATGAAATGTCTAACTTACCCACAAAATATTTGGTGTCCACAATTCTCACCTAATTGTTAGGATTTGTAGGCCCATATGGCCCATTTTATTTATAATTCCTCATTTAATTGGCAAAATTGATGGCTAACTAATAATTAATTAATTCATTTTATGGAGTAGATGGACAAAGTCAATATCTTGTAGCTGAGGTAGCAAAAAAATTAAAATTAAATTGAATTGAAGTAATATGTAGTGTAGAGTTCATCTTGGCTATTTAGCACAATTTTGCTTTTTCTCCGATGGAGGTTTTGAATCGATAGATAAAGTATTTATGTATTTAATAAAAAATTTTGAATTCAAATTTCGAGGATAAAAGAAAGTTGCTTATGCAATTTGCATCTTTAAATGAACCTATAAATTTGAGTTATTTGGACCTGAAAGCGAGTTATCAGACGTCACATAAATCTTTTTAATTAGTTTTTAAAAAGATAATTTGTTTTCAATATGTTATCATTTTTTGAAAAAGAAAAAGTTTTTTATTTTGTTTTAGGTGATGATATTATCATGGGATCTCTTCACGCTTATTGAGAGATCTCAAAGTCAAGTCTTGATAGTAAAAAGAAGTTTCTAATAAGAAATGTTTCTCTTTTTAGTAAATACAACGTGATGCTGATTGGGCATAATTGATCCTGTAAACTTCAAACTTCATGCAAAACCTGAGAAAGAATGGAGTTTATTTCAAACTTCTTTTATCCGAAAAATCACACTATACCTATCAGATACCGTAGTTATGTTTATAATAGATGATCATTTTCTTTGTTAGAATTATGTACCTAATGCCCTTCCTTAATAGGTACATATGAGGTTTTTTTTTTTTTTTTAAAAAAAATACTAGGGTTAAAAAAATTCAATCTTTGACACTTACTTTGACTATAAGATATAATTAAAATAAAATAAAATAAAAACTTAGAAATATTCTATTTCTAAGTTAAAGTTGGAGTAGTACCTTTCAAAACTATGAAACAAATAATGATTTTGAAATGGAGTTAATTTATGACCAAACATTTGGAGGAAAAAAAAAACAAGAATAAAAAGAAGACACAAAATTACTTTTAACACCTCTTGTTGTCTCATTTTAACACTTGTTGTATTTTTTGGAGTGGAGGCCCTAGCCTCTTGATTGCCACACATATTAATATGTTTTGACCAAATATTAAAATAATCAAGAATACCAACAAAGACTTTTATATA
>JAABOM020000092.1:4267756-4291657 GCA_011800125.2 Solanum clarkiae
TTCATGGCTGGTTGTGATGCTAAACCATTTCCGAAAATCCAACTGCTTCCTCAAGGAGATTGGTACTATGCTTTAGAGAAGAATTCTTCATCATTTTGGCTTGGGGACGCGAAGCTTAAGACAACGTTGACTCAACACAAGTGCCAGGCTTTTAACAGGAATTTCTCCATTCCAAACTCTCCTTCTATTTCTTTCCATTTAGTTAATCTTAATCACTTCGTCAAATGCATCAGTACCAGTAATAATGCCCCTAACATCACTCGGAAGAAAAAAAGTCGTTTTGCTGGTTATCATATGTACAGTGGATGTAAAGGCTTTCACATATATTACAACTTTTCCCGAAATGATGATGAACACATAAGAGAAGACAATCTTCCTACCAACTGTTCAGTTGTCACATTACCAATTCATTCAACTGATGGTGATTTGTTCGACATATTAGGTCCCGAATTTCTAGTAGAATGGAAACTGTCTGATGAATGTAGTGAATGTCATTATGGTGGAGGTCAATGCCAGACTGATAGAACCAACAAATTTTCTTGTCACAAAGGTAATCTCCAAAATCACCTATACTTTCAAGGTCAAGTTTATGCTTCTTAAGTCACTTTCTAGTTTCATGCCGAATAGATAATATATTTCATATTGTTGCCCCTTTCTGTAGATGCAAGTACACCTACAAGTAAAATCGATCAACGAAAAGAAACAACTGGAAAGAATATGGCGAAGCTGATTCTGAGCACAGGTAGTAAAATGTATTTAATTGCTGCAATGCATTCTTGTTACAGGATATTCATGCGTATCATTTAAAATTTCATCATTTTGTATAAGTTGTTGCCATGTGACCAAACGTCACAGGTTCAAGCCTTGGAAACATCCTCTAGCAGAAATGCAAGGTAAGGTTGCGTACAATAGACCCTTGTGGTCAGGCCCTTCCCGGACCCTGCGCATAGCAAGAGCTTTAGTGCACCGGGCTTGCCCTTTTTTATCATTTTATGTAAGCTCAAAACATTCTCTAGGCTATGGAGTTAAGAGAAAATTCCTTCTCCTTGCTATTTCATCTTTTTTCAAAGACATGGATTACTAACTTGTCTTCCAGTCTTTGGTGGCGTAGGATCGGTGCTGCTAACTTCTTTAGTTGTGTACCTTGTCTGGCGTTACAAGAAGAGGAAATTTAGTTCATCTCACTTCTTCTCGACAAGGAAGTTGTCAGATATCTTTAATCATGATGTTGAGGGAGGCAGTATATTCTTTGGTGTCCCAGTCTTCTCTTATTCGGAACTTGAAGAGGCCACAGATGGTTTCAATTCCTCTAGAGAACTCGGAAGTGGAGGTTATGGAACTGTTTACTATGGTGAGAAACCTCTTAATCTAGATATGCATCAACTATTTCTTCTTGCGGCTAATCCTTTTGCATCAATGAACAGGAAAACTTAAAGACGGACGGGAGATTGCTGTAAAGCGACTCTACGAGCACAACTGCAAGCGAATGGAGCAGTTTGTTAATGAAATTGATATCCTTACTAGACTAAGGCACAACAATCTCGTCACCATTTACGGCTGCACTTCAAGGCGAAGCCGTGAACTACTCCTTGTCTATGAATATATTACTAATGGTACTCTTGCTGATCACCTTCATGGTGACAGAGCGAAGGACAGATCACTTACCTGGCCAGTCCGCATGAACATTGCCATAGAAACTGCTGGTGCATTGGTTTACCTGCATGCTACTGACATAATACACTGCGATGTGAAGACTAATAACATACTCCTTGATCACAACTTTAGTGTTAAAGTTGCAGATTTCGGGATTTCAAGGCTCTTCCCAAACGATGTCTCTCATATTTCAACTACACCCCGAGGTACACCTGGCTATATCGATCCAAAGTATCATGAATGTTACCAGCTGACTTGTAAAAGTGATGTCTATAGCTTTGGAGTGGTCCTTATTGAGCTCATTTCATCAATGCCGGCTGTGGATATGAAGAGGCATAGCCAAGAGATCAATTTGGCCAACTTTGCAATAAACAAGATCATTAAATCTGCAGTTAATGAGTTGATAGATCCATCCCTGGGGTTTGATTCAGATACTAAGATTCGGGAAATGACTACTTCAGTGGCAGAGCTGGCGTTTCTGTGCCTGCAGACAGATCGGGACGTGAGGCCTACTATGGTTGAAGTTTTGGATACTCTAAAGGAGATTCAGACTAATTTCAACGCCAATGAAGCCGAATCAGAAGATATTTTCTTGTTTAAGCAAGTTAAAACACTACCTTCTCCAAATTCTCTGACTGATGAATGGATTACTTGCTCTGATATTACTTGTACAAAGTAGTTAAAATTTTATGTAAATTTTGGGAGACTGCAAATGTACTACTGTGGGAAGTTTCTTGAGCTATGTATCGACGAGTGGAAGTGATTCAGTTTGTAATTTCATTACACTAAGAGCTTATGTAATCTTGTTTCAATCTTCATCGTACACACTCACAGTGTCTTGGATTTACGCGGTGAGTGTTCCATAAGCTAGAGATGAAGATTAATCATTGAAATGAATATTGCTTCTATTTCTATTCTTGTTTCCTCCCAACTTTAATGTATAGCTTCTTTTTATTCAGGTTAATAACTCAACCATTTTTGAAGACTTTGGTTCTGAAACTGATAAGAAGTTGCCTAGTATATTGCAGAGTCAAGAAGTCAAGTCTTTGGCCAATGTGGAACTTTTCCTTGTTTTCCTAAGCCTTGCCTTGGTAGCATTTTATGGGCTCCGGAATAGGAATCAGGCAAACCCACCGATTTGGAGGGTGCCAGGGCTTCGGGCCCATTTTTCTCCAAAAATTCCACGTACCCATCCATAACGAGCTCGCTAAGGGTTCCGATACAGCGTCCGGTAGTATTTCATGGGTTTCGGAACAAGAATCAAGCAAATTTTTTCAGTTTTTTGTTGGTGTTAGCTCACGAATTCGGGGAATTTTGGGGCTCCGAGCCCATAGTACTTAGAAAATTCCACGTATCCATCTGTAACGAGCCCACTAAGAATTTCAATAGGCTTAGTGGTGTTGGACGGTACCTGGTAGTATTTTATGGGCTCCAAAATAGGAATCAGATGATTTTCTCAGTTTCATGTGGGTGTTAGCCCACAAATTCGGGGAGCTCCGGGCCCAATTTTCCTGGGAAATTAAACAAACCCGTCCATAATGAGCCCGCCAAGAGTCCCAGTAGGCCTAGTGGCGCCGGACGATGCCTGATAGTATTTTATGGGCTCTAAAATAGGAATCAGGTAATTTTATCAGTTTTACGTTTGTGTTAGTCCACAAATTTTGGGATCTCGGGGCTCGATTTTCTTGGGAAATTAAACAAATCCATTGTAATGAGCTCGCCAAAAGTCTCAATAGGCCTAGTGGCGCCGGATGATGCCTGGGAGCATTTTATGGGCTCCAAAATAGGAAATAAGCGATTTCATTAGTTTTTCATGGGTGTTAACCCATAGATTTTGAGGTTATCGTGGCATCAGACAATACCTAGGAGCATTTATGGGTTCGATAAAAGGAAACAAGCGATTTCAACAAATTTTTGTAGGTATTGTATGGATTATGGGACTGCAGGGGTTCCAGGCCTTTTTTTGAAAAATTATATGAACTCGTCCATAATGAGCCCGCCAAGAGTTCCAGTAGGCTCGGTGGTGCCGAGCGACGCCTGGGAGTATTTTTTGGGCTTTGGAATAGGCAAACGCGATTTTGACAGTTTTTCGTAGGTGTTAGCCCATGAAATCTAGCATTGTGAGGGGCTTCAATGCAAATTTTTTGAAACATTATACGAATGTGTCCGTAACGAGCCCGCTAAGAGTTTCAGGTGGCCCGACAGCGCCATACGACGCCTGGTAGGATTTTATGGGTTAAGGAACATGAAACAGACCATTTTAGCAGTTTTCTGTAGGTATTAGCCCATGGAATCTAGCGTTGTCGTGGGACTCTGACGCAACTTTCCCAAAAAATTATACGAGTAGGTCCATAACGATCCCGCCAAGAGTCTTAGGTGGCCCAACGGCGCCGGAGGATTCCCTGTAGGATTTTATGGGCCAAGAAATAGGAAATAGGCGATTTCGATAATTTTCTGTGGGTGTTAGCCAATGAAATCTAGTGCTGTCGGCTCCGGTGTAACTTTCCCAAAAAATCATACAAGTGGTTTCACAACAAGCTTGCCTAGAGTCTCATGTGGCCCAGTGGCTGGAGGACGCCTAATGGGCTAACACCCACATAAAACTGCCAAAATTGCCTATTTTCTGTTCCGGAGCCCATAAAATTCTACCAGGCATCATTCGGCAGCGCTGGACCTATTGGGACTCTTGACGAGCTCATTACAGACATATTGATATAATATTTTGGGAAAAATGGGCCCGGAGCCTCGCAACCCCAGAATCCATGGGTTAACACCCATGAAGACCTATCAAATTCGCTTATTTCTTGTTCTGGAACTCATAAAATTTTGCCCGACATCATATGCATCGTCAAGCCTATTGGGACTCTTGGCGACCTCATTACGAATGGATTGGTATAATTTTTCATGAAAAATGAGCTCGGAGCCCCAGAATCCATAGTCTAACACTTATAAAAAACTATCAAAATCGCTTGTTTCTTATTCCGGAGCCCATAAAATGCTAATAGGCATTGTTCGGTGCCGTCAGACCTACTAGGATTCTTGGGTGGCACGTTATGGACTGGATGGTATAATGTTTTGGGCAAAATGGGCCTAGAGCCCCAGCATCCCAAGAATCCGTGGGCTAACACTCATGAAAAATTAAGAAAATCCCTTGATTCCTATTCCGTAGCCCATTAAATGCTCCTTCTGATTAATCTTTTTTCAAAACCTTTATAGAATCATATGTAACGATCTGGGAAGATTATTTAAAAAAGCCTCAGATCCACAGCAGTTTTTTGGGCATTTAGAGGCCAGCCAACAAAATTCATGCGATTTTCTTAATTTCTCGTGTGTGTTAGCCCATGAATTTTTGGTGTTATGGCTTTCGTGATTTTTTCTGGAAATCTTTATAGAACTAGCTATAATGACCTAGGAAAAAATTTCAATAGCCTTAGTCTGATCCGTAGTGATTTTTTTTGGCATCAAAGGGTCACTCAATAGGAATTAAGTGATTTTGACCATTTTTTTAATGTGTTAGCCCATGATTTTTTCTTTGTGGTATGACTTTTGGCAAATTTTTACTTAAAACCTTTACAGAACTATCCGAAACAACCTGGAAAAGAATTTCAATAGCCTCGATCTGATCTACACTGGTTTTTAATGCATTTAGAGGCTACTCAATAGGAATTAGGCAATTTTCTTCATTTTATGTGTTTTAGACCATTAATTTTTGGGTGGTATGACTTCTGATTAATTTTTCTCGAAACTATTATAGAACCATCCGTAATAATCTGGGAAAGAATTTCAGTAGTCTTGATCTGATCCGCGATGTTTTTTGACATTTAGGGGTCACTCAACAAGAATTAGATAATTTTTTTTTTGTTTTTCATATGTGTTAGCCCATGAATTTTTCAGTTGTATGAATTTCGATTCATTTTTTCCCGAAACCTTTACAAAATCATCCGTAACAATCGGAGGAAGAGTTCAAATAGCCTCAGCTTGATCCGAGTGATTTTTTTATATTTAGGAGCCACTCAACGGGAATTAAGTGATTTTTTTTTGTTTCTAATGTGTGTTAGTCCATAGATTTTTCGACGGTAGAACTTCTGATCAATTTTTTCTTGATACCTTTACAAAACCATCCATAATGAACTGACAACAAATTCCAATAGCCTCGACCTCACCAATAATGGGTCATTCAATAGAAATTAGACAATTTTCTAGGAGTAGGAAATTAAATATTACAACATTTCCATGCATACCATTTAAATTTTCTTCGTCATTGTGGTAAACAAATACTTTAGGTTATATACAACAACAACATATCCAGTTGAATCCCACAAGTGGGGTCTGGGGAGGATGTGATGTACGCAGACCTTACCGCTACCTCATAGAAGAACAACAAATACTTTAGGTTATATAAATGTAAAATATATGGATAATGAAATTAACACTCTTAGGAATAAGGGCAAAAGAGACTTTTTCTAACACCAACTTGAAAAGGATATTGAACCTCTATATTCCATGTTCTAGCTCTAGCCAATGGTTGACCACCAAAAAAGAAGGCAAAAACAAAAATAATATTCCATCTCCATATTCATTTATTGTATTAAAAAAAGAAGTTATTATTATTATTATTATTATTATTATTATTATTTTGTCTTTGCCTTTTTATTAAATGGTTTACGAGCCAATGGTTGACCACCAAAAAAGAAGGCAAAAACAAAAATAGTATCCCATCTCCATATTCATTTATTGTATTAAAAAAAGAAGTTATTATTATTATTATTATTATTATTATTATTATTATTATTTTGTCTTTGCCTTTTTATTAAATGGTTTAATCTTAAAAGATCACATTTAAAGAAATTTGATCCCTAAGAACAGTAATTTCGTCGTCTCAATTGATGTGACACACTTTTTTTTTAATTTGTCTAAAAAGTTTATCATACTTTTATAATTACACATAACTAGACTTTGAAATTCACTTCTTTCACCCATAATAAAATAATTTATAACTTCACAAATGTCTAAAGTTAAATAATATCACGTAAATTAGAACGAAGATGCAAAATACATTATAATTAACAAAATTAGCTGTCACCACTTGAGTCAGAAAAATACAATGGAGTAGAAATCTAGGCATGGACCAATTCAAAAGTACAAATTTTTCTAGATTGATTAAAACAAATATATGATTGTTTTTTATTTAATAGTCAAATTATTATTGAGGTCTTTTAATTCGGCCAAGTTATAGTCAATGAGAAAGTTGGTAAGCAAAATACTAAAAATTCATTTTTTATATTTCCACTTGTAGCTTTAATGGTCCCACTTTTTTTTTTTTTTTTAATTTTATAATCTTTAATGCTTGTTTCATGAATTATTGGTATAAGATAAGATAAGAAAGTCTAGAAAATGAAAAAAGTAGTCTCTTATGTTTAAGGTAGGTTCAAAATAGTCCCTTAATTTTCATCCTTAAATTCGTAAAAAAATTCTGTTCTTGTGATATAGTAGGTTAATAAGATTAGTCGTGTCTTTATATCCTATCGTGTCATTATCTGTCTTATATTTGTTACTTTTATCATATTTACGTATTATCATTTATTTTTTATTATTAGTCGTGTTCCTTTTTCCTTTATTTTTCCTTTTTTTCCATATCTAATATCTTCTTGCTTATGAGGCTTGATTTTTGAGATGAGGGTTTCTGAGAAACAACCTCTCTACCTCTACAAGGTAGTGATAAGGTCTGTGTACAGTGAGATTCCACTGGGTATGTTGATGTTTTTATAACAGTTTTTGGGATTTTACGACATTTTCCCAATGTTTCTAGTTACATCTTTTTTCTTTGTGGTTTTCATTATAAGTTACATATTTGGCGAGTCACCTATGACAAACTTATAGGACCAACCTTGCTAAGAAGATACTTAATGGACTAAAATGAACTTACCCTCAAACCTAAGGGACCATTTTTGTCATTTTATGTTAGAAGAGTCCAAACTCAAGTATAAGATATATTCAAAGTGAACAAGAGAAAATTTTGGTAATACTTATATTTTGTCTTATACTAATGTATATTACTTAACTAAAATTTTTTAGAGTTGAAGACTTATGGCTTTAGCCTGTTTTTTTGCTTTGTTTCTTGTTTTTATGTTTAACTTAGTTAAAGTTGAGAGTAATTCTTGTCCAAAAGAATTCATTTGTGGAAGACTTGGTAGTATGAGTTATCCTTTCTCAGAATTCAAGAAATCATATTGTGGACTAGCCAAGATTGATTGTAACAGCACTTTACCATATCCAAAAGTTGAGATTGAAGGGGTGTCATACAATGCTTACAAAAAGTGGCTATGGGTTAATGGTATCGATCTTTCGGACTCGATTCTTGAAGGCTATCTAGCTAGTAGAAGCTGCAAATCATTTGAAAGGAACTTATCTTTCCCTAACACTCCTTCTGTTACATTTGGTGTATTCAACAATATCACTTTGATCAAATGTATGAATGGTAGTGAGGGGAGAGGTGGTTTTTTTCGAAGTTATGATAACTACTCGAAATGTGATGGATTTAAGTTATACTATCATAAGCCAGGAACAGATGGAAGCCATAGTGTTCTGGTTGGTGATGATCTTCCTGCAAATTGCTCGATTATTCGATTGCCTTTGAAGTCTATTTCCCCTGCGGAACCAGTTCCTTCTGATTTGTTTGACCTGTTAACTTCTAATTTCACATTGGATTGGGAAGTGTCTAAAGAGTGTTCCAAGTGTTTTTATAGAGAAGGGCAATGCCGAAGTGACAGCAAAAATCACTTCTTTTGCTCCAAAGGTATTGGAGTTGTCTGTTATTTGTTGCCTTCCGTATCTAATTTATTCTGCTTATGGGTTTCTGTGACGAGGGTTTCCAGGAAAGAACCTCTCGAGATAGCGGTAACGTCTGCGTACATTCTATCCTCCCCAGACTCTACTTGTGGGATTCCACTGGGCATGTTGTTGTTTGTTTATTTGTTGCCTTCCATGGTGTTTAAATATGTTAATGTGGATGAATGTGTTGTTTTCAATCTTATTGTGACTAATGAACTATCATTTGTGTGTTGTTGCAGCAGAAAAAAGACATTTGGGACTGATTCTAGGTTCAGGTACTTGACCATAATCAGTAACTTCTATCTGTAACTCTATGTTGCTCGGACTCTTCAAAAATGACATCTAACCGCGCGTTGGATCTTCGAAAAGTAGTGAATTTTTAGAGGATCTGAACAAGCATACGGGAGCATTTTTGGAGAGTCTGAGTAACATAGCAGTGTAATAAGGGGTAAACATAAAACGTAACCTGTTTAATATCTCATGTACTCTGCAGTGCTTGGTGGTTTCTTTATCATAGCAATCATGATAGTGATCAATATAATCTGCTGCTGGAAGAAGAATAATAGAAGTTTTTCTAATGTTCTTCCAAGAAGCACCCCTTCAGAGCCTTCAACACGAAGCTACGAATTAGACAGCGGGTTCTTTGGGGTTCCTGTATTCTCTTATGCTGAACTTCAACAAGCTACCATGAATTTTGATTCATCTAGAGAACTCGGGGATGGAGGATATGGAACAGTGTACTATGGTAATAAGCACTCATCAATTTAACAATGCTGGTATCGAGACATCATTTCTCTTTTTTTGTTGATTCTAAGTTCTTGTATGCTTAAAAAATTCAGGGAAACTTCAGGATGGGAGAGAAGTTGCAGTAAAACGCCTCTACGACCACAATGCTAGGAGAAAGGAGCAGTTTGTAACTGAGATTGAAATTCTAACAAGGTTAAGGCACAAAAATCTTGTCACTCTTTATGGTTGCACGTCTAAAATTAGCGACCAACTCCTACTTGTATATGAATATGTCCCAAATGGAACAATTGCTGATCACTTACACGGTCATAAGGCGAAGGATGGTTCACTCACCTGGCCTATCCGCATGAAAATCGCTGTTGAAGCCGCCAGTGCTCTGGCTTATCTGCATGCTTCTGGTATAATCCACCGCGATGTGAAGAGTAACAACATACTACTTGATCAAAACTTCTGTGTAAAAGTCGGTGATTTTGGACTTTCAAGGCTTCAACCAACTGATAATTCTCACATATCAACTGCACCACAAGGTACCCCTGGATACCTCGATCCAAATTACCACGAATGTTACCAGCTTACTGATAAAAGTGATGTTTATAGCTTTGGGGTAGTCCTTGTTGAGCTGATATCATCCATGCCTGCAGTTGATTTCAACAGACGTAACGAAGAGATTAACTTGTCTAACTATGCAATAAACAGAATTTTAAGGTGTGCATTCGATGAGCTGATAGATCCGTCCCTCGGTTTTCAGTCTGATGCAGAAGTTAGGAGGATGACTACTTCAGTGGCTGAGATATCGTTTCGATGCTTGCAACATGACAAGGACACGAGGCCTACTATGATTGAAGTACTACAAACATTGCAAGAGATTCAATATGGTGAGTTTAAACATGATAAGAAAACGGATTGTGACGGAAACGCTAAAGAGAGTGTACAAGTCCCTCTTTCACCTGAATCAGAAGTTGATGTATTATTGAAGAAACTCAAAAAGTTTCCGACTTCACCAAGTTCTGTAACTCAATTGTGGCTTAATAGCTCTAGTACAAGTGCCACTAGTGCATGAGATTCATATACTTTTTGTGTTTCCTAGTTCATGTAGATAAGCAGCAATACACAGAAAATTGAGGCAGATCATAACATTAACTAAATATTATTGGGGACTTGTTTCATGCTCGCTTCGTTTTGGTTGCCGCGTTCAAGTCTCTTGCTCTTATTAAGATCGTCC
Organism: Solanum clarkiae; assembly: GCA_011800125.2. Lineage (NCBI taxonomy): Eukaryota > Viridiplantae > Streptophyta > Magnoliopsida > Solanales > Solanaceae > Solanum > Solanum clarkiae. The sequence goes on from JAABOM020000092.1 coordinate 4,278,210, forward strand.
GTAGTAGAGCTTGGTGTGTGAACGGTCCATCCACCTAAAGTGACATAACCAACCATTCTAGAGGAGCAGTCGATTTAGCAATTTCTAGTCTTCATCAAGCCAAGTGGAGTCAGGATTTTCGGATTATGGGTTCTGGATTCTAGTCAACATATAAGTGAATTTTTAACAGATGAGCCAAATCTACTGAGTTGTGTCGAACTCATAAGTCTAAAATGTAGCTCGGTCCCTGCCTAAAATGACTATACATGGATCATCTCTATTTATATGGTCCGTTCTAGTGACAACATTCAACATATTGTCTGTCAAAATATTTCCTATCTTGAAGTAGCTCATACAACGGTACAAGATCTGAGGCATACCAAATGCAGTTCTAGAGTATGGATTTTCACTAAACAATTAAGTAGTGGAATTAGGATTTCCACTGAGGGGATTCGGTCTAAAAAGAAGTAAAATACATGAAGAAGTCAAGAAGATACAACATCTACTATAACCTATCCGTGAAAAGATAAGTTTGACATCGTAGATATTATGCCACTTTCAAAGGCGAGGGAGGTTCAGATGAACCCCTTGCGGCCCCCTAGCTCCGCCACAATACAAGGTGTGGAGGCTGCATTTTCTTCCTCATACCAAGAACTTGTGGTCATATTAGGGGATCTTGAGTATATTATTTGATTTTTTTAAATTTTTGTCCAAAATGGCATGCTTCATCCAAAGAGACTGGAAAAATACAAATTAAGTATTTGATTCTTGGCCCATTTACCCCATAAAAATATATCAAGAAGAGCCAAAAGTGATAAGACTTATTAAAAAGTGTCCTTTTCAACTTTTTAAAGAGGGTACTCATTTTTCCTAACTACTTTATGGGGTCATCTTATGTGTGGAAGGAATGATTTAACATGTCCCTTTATAAGAAAGAGTCATATTTTAAAAACTAGGTCGGTTAAGAACCGTCTATCTTTAATCAGATATTTCAAGTTTCAGTCTTGATAAAAGAAAACGTTTGCCGTCCTCAATGGACTTACATGGGATGAATCTGAATTAATCAAATCAGTGATTTTCGGATGCTGGATGCCACTTTGAACCACTGATAAATGGAATGAAGGAAAAATGGAAATTTCCCACTTTGTAAAAAGGGTGGTAGGATAGTTGAGATTCCTCTATTCTTAACCAGATATTTCAAACTTGAATCTTGAAAAAAGAGAAGTTCTTGATAAGGAACTGTTTACTTTCGTTAACAGGACAAGCCTGGTGAGCTAAAGCTCCCGCTATGTGCTGGGTCCGGGGAAGGGCCTGACCACAAGGGTCTGTTGTATACAACCTTACTTTGCATTTCTGCCGAGGCTGTTTCCAAGTCTTGAACTCGTGACCTTCACATGGCAACAACTTTACCAGCAACGAGCTTGCATGACATGAATTTAAATTAGTCGGACCAGTAAGTTTCGGAAGCCTAAATTATAGTTGAACAATTAATAAGTGGAAGGAAGGTGAATAGAAAATTCCCCATGTTGTAAAAGTCACAAGGTCCCACACCCCAATAGGCCAATCTTCCATCAAACTGTCTTTCTTCAAAGTCTTGTTTCCACATGTTTGAGTCAACTTAACGTGTCCAAAAGACAACAACATTGATGCAAACCTATTGCTAAACAAACTCTGCAGAATTCAGTTTTTTCTAACATTCATAGTTATTCTTGTTACTGTTGGATTAGTTTTGTTTTATATCCAAAAGGGTTCACCATGAATCTTCTTTCTTGGTTTTGTGTCTTCATTTTCTTTCATTTTTGGTACTTCGATTCATCTCGAGGACAGAACACCTCCTACTCACACTGCACTAAAGAATTCCAGTGCGGAAAGTTGGAAAATTTGAGTTTTCCTTTCTACAAATCCACTGAACATGATTGTGGATTATGCAAAGCGGATTGTGATGTTCGTCCTCCGATTGTTGAATTGGAAGGGGTGAAATATCAAGCTCTTGAAAAAATTGACGTTTTTATCAGACTTAAGGACTCTAGCCTTGAAGAACTTTTGAAGAAGAACAGCTGCAAGATTTTTGAGAAAAATGTCTCTCTCCCTATTTCTCCTTCAATCAGATATCGATTCGATCGCTTACTCACTTTGTTCAGATGCAACAGAAGCCAGAAGAGTACATATGAGGAAGTTTTCAACCCAAGAGTTTATCAAAGTTCCAATGTCTGTGGTAGTTTTATGTTATACTACAACGCATCAGTCAGTTATTATTATGATCCAGTATTTCCTCTTCCTAGTGGCTGTTCATTTATTCGATTGCCCATGCCACGGAATTTAGACGCAAAATCGAATAGTAGTGACTTATTTCATCTGTTAACTGATGAAGTTGTACTAGGATGGACTGTGTCTGATGAGTGTAATAAGTGTTATTATACAGGAGGAAGATGTCTAACAGATAATACTACTAACGAGTTTCGTTGTTCAAATACTACTACCAACACCAACAAAGGTAAAGAGAAGCTCTTTTCATGGTTCACATTATGTTTTCCCTTGGTTCAACTCACATTTTCCATGTTTTCTATAGTTGCAGGACATAAAAAAGGGAAAGTGATAGTTGCAGGTATCTATCTTAAACATTTTGTCTGCAATTCTCTTGTTGTCCATCACTGTTTTCGTTTCTACGTTGGCAAAGATACAATAAGAAGTAGCTATTTCCACCGCTTGAGCCTATGATTGTCCACCTTTTATGTCCATTGATTGTTTTTTTTTTCCTTTGTTTCAGCTTCTGCATTTATCGGTTCTCTTGTTGGACTCTCTGCAATTGCCTGTGTTCTATGGTTTTACGTGAGGAGGAAAAATGATTTTTCAGCGTTTATTTCAAGAAATACATCTGGTCTTTCAATGATTCAACATGAGCTCGAGGAACGTTGTGAGTACTTAGGGATACCTGTATTCTCCTATGCAGAACTTGAAGAAGCCACCAATAAATTCAACTCCACTAGAAAACTTGGTGATGGTGGTTACGGAACTGTGTACTATGGTAAGAAAGTTTTTCATACAAGTTACTCCGTTTCAATTTGTTTGTCTGGTTTTGACTTGGCTCGGAGTTTATGAAAGTAAATAAGACTTTTGAATCTTTTGTACCAAAATGTCTTTTGATCTTGTCTGAAGCATGCTATGTAGGAAGTTAGAATTAGAATTAAAGAGATTCCAAAAAGAGAAAGAGGCATTCGTTTTGAAACAGACTAAAAAGGAATGTAAGACAAACAAATTGAAATGGAGGGAGTATAGTCTAAAGACGATTCACAAAGATCTATTTTGTTTGTTTTGATCTAACAACTATTACTGTATGCTTCAAAATCAGGAAAACTTAGAGATGGAAAAGAAATTGCAGTTAAGAGCCTTTATGAGAACAATAACAGGCGAATGCAGCAGTTTATCAACGAAATTGAAATTCTCACTCGTCTTAGGCATCCAAATCTTGTTACCCTTTATGGATGTACATCAAGACGTAGCCGTGAACTCTTCCTTGTTTATGAGTACATTCCAAATGGAACAATTGCTGATCACCTGCACGGACATAGAGCGAAGGATAAGTTACTAACATGGCCTATAAGGCTCAAAATCGCCATTGAAACAGCTAGTGCATTGGCATACCTTCATGCTTCTGACATCATACACCGTGATGTCAAAACGAATAACATTCTCCTGGACAATAAGTTTTGTGTCAAAGTAGCAGATTTCGGGCTGTCAAAACTCTTCCCTAATGATGTTACTCATATCTCAACCGCACCTCAAGGGACTCCAGGTTATGTTGATCCTCAGTATCACGAATGTTACCAGCTTACTGATAAGAGTGATGTTTATAGCTTTGGGGTTGTCCTTGTCGAGCTCATTTCATCAAAGCCTGCTGTAGACATGAACAGACATATGCATGAGATTAATTTGGCCAATTACGCGATGAACAGGATACTAAAATGTGTGTTTCATGAGGTGATCGATCCATCTCTTGGATTTGAGACAGATGCTGAAGTTAGGAGGATGACAATATCGGTTGCAGAACTAGCTTTTCAGTGCTTGCAAGTTGTCAAGGACATGAGACCTACAATGGAAGAAGTACATGAGACATTGAAGACTATTAAATACGGCGAATGGAAAAATTACCACAAAAAGGATAGCAATACCTGTAATACCAATCCAAGCACTGTAAAAGTTCGTCGTTATCCTTCTGAAACAGATGATGCTGTGTTGTTGAAGAAAAATAGTCCAGCTTCACCTGATACTGTGATTGATACATGGGCTAGTAGCTCCACAACTAGTACTGGAGGATGATGATCATAAACCCATTTTTCCCCTTCATGTTAACTACATATCAATATTAGCATAATATCATTTTTAATAGAGTTCTGTTTTGTCCGGAAACAGCCTCTCTATCTCTATGAGGTAGTGGTAAGGTCTGCGTACGTTTTACCCTCCACAGACTCCACTTGTGGGGTTTCACTGGGTATGTTGTTGTATAGAGTTCTTTTTTTAGCTTGTTTAATTGGTATCAGTTTAAGGCATAGTTCATGAATATAGTAAATGAAGCTTTCTTGTCGTGTTAGTTATAGTCATATATGTATATAATTCCCCTTTTAGACTATGTTGCTCGGATTCTCCTAAAATGTTGTTGCACCTCCGTTGGATCCTCCAAAAAAGGCACTATTTTTAGAGGATCTACGCGCCTATCAGCATATTTGAAAATTCTCTTTGCGTTATCCTGGCTTTGAAAATGTTTTTGCTACCATTTTTTTGCACAATTTATGCAAGCTCTCTTTGAAGTGAGAATCATAGAAATCCACATTTAAATTTCAGGAGAGACAAACCGCTAGGTGATTTCTTTCTATAAGTGTTGGTGAACATAGTTATCAAATACCTATACCAGTGGATAGAGTTATCTAGTACGTGCACCGATAGGAGGTAGCTGTCACGGCCCGGTCCTGGTCATGATGGCGCCTGCTACATCCCACCTACAGGCAAACCAATTACCCAACCCCAAGGTACATGTTCTAACTTTCTAATCCAAACCATAACTAATATGACAATATACATAACTGAAACCTACTCAGAACCTGGAAGTCAATTGTACAGAACTACAATAGACACCAGAACATCTCAGATACATATATCAATAATCAGAAAATATACAAAACTAGGACATGTACCCTGGGGTTGGGTAATTGACTTGCCTGTAGGTGAGATGTAGCAAGTGCCATCATGACCGGAACAGGGTTGTGACAGTAGCACCCTTTTATAGGACTTTTCATGTTCTTTTGCTCATTAATGACTTGAGGAATATAATGGTTGTGAAGAAAGTTCATAAGATGGGATTTCAAACTATGACTAATTCATTTTCCACCAAAAATTGGCCTGCAGACAAATTTTCCTTCCTTTAGTAGAAATTGCATCCAAGAATGAGTCAATAATCAAGAATTAGCAAATTACTTTACAAGGTGAAAAAAAAGTACCCCAATTTGGAGCTTTCACTATTCACCACTATATTATACAATACAAAGAGAAAGATACAGCAGCATATCCAACGTAATCCCAGGAAGAAAAAGATGCAGCAGAACAAATAATCAAAGATGTTTGAAAAATTCAGACTAATAGGGAAACTATTCGCGCCCTTCTTTATTAAGATCGAAATATAAGACTGACTTCACCTGAAATACTAAGTAACAAAAGAAAAAATTGTGCAACAGCAAACACTTGTTGCAAATTGCCTCTTACGACAAAAAAGAAAAACATCTCAAGTCAATGTCTCGCAGTTAGATTCTCAGAGTTACTCAATGGAATTAAAGGAGTTCTCTTATTCGATGTGCTTTCTGATTGTTGTGAATTTTCGTCATTGTCTCCATGTGCTTTGGGTACCTTATGGGATTTATGTCTAGGATTTGGTTCTGAATCCTCTTCTGGAAGTATAGCTCGTCGAAATATTCTGTGGATCATTTCATAACTGGTAAATGTAATAATAGCAGAGGGAGTCGTCCGTAGAAGATTGGTTCCACAACCTCGATAGAATCCGGTCAGACTTTCCTGTTTGAACATCTTTTTTACACAATCTACCACCCCATTATATGCTTTCTCTTTATTTCTTACTTGCCCTTGTTCTTGTAGTTTAGAACGCACGACCTGGTAAAGAATGATAGGTTAATAAGTAAGCCAGTGATTCCATGAAAGAACAAACAAAGATGATCTTGGTCCATTTCTGGCTTACCTCATGTGGATATGTCATTACAGAGGCAACTATTTTCGCCATTGAAGAAGCAATTGCTACTTCACCAGGGTTCAGTTCATCGGTGTGCTTATTGGCTGACAGTTTGAGAAAGGCATCATATGTGATCAATCAGATAAGAGACAAACGAATTAAAAACTTCTGCAACTGATAAAAGAAAACACCTTCTCACCCCTTTTTGCCAAGTACAATTTCAGCTTTTCATATGCTGGAAATTGGATAGCAACATGACTTATTCCAGCCAAAGACGGCAAGAGGCCACTGCAACCCAAAGGAAATGGAGATAGTGAGAGTCAATATCAGGTGATGCAAATGGATATTGTTTTCTCTTTTGGGGGGAACAAGGGTAATTGCTTATTATCCTAAGAAGATGTTTTCCAACTTTGCATAGTTGGTTAAGAGGATATGGGACTGAAGCGTCTCTACAAAGGATGAAACACACATAAGTAAAAAGGTTCTATATGACTTATCTTCACTATATAACTGACCTGTACCATCCGCGGATCCCTTCTTCATGTGCTATTCGTATTAAAGCAGACAATATACCTTTATAAGGAACTACACCCTCCCTCATTCCCTGTGTCTAAAGAATGAGGAAAGAAAATATCAGGAACACGCTACATAAGAAAATGCAAGTTGTTATTACAATACTAATTAAGGACACCCCCAACAAAAGGGTGTTGGAGACTTGTGCTTAAGTTTATGTTAATGAACTCTTAGCATGCTTATGTTGAACTAGGATGACAATATCCGCACTATGTGCAGATCCTTACACCAATGACTACTACAATTACACCTCAATTCCAAACAAATTGGGATCAGCTATGAGAATCCTTACAATTTATGTGGGTTCATTTAAGTGCATCATCAATTCTTTTAAAAAAAATAGTTCCTTTCTGGCATGTAAGTCTCTTAGGAGACAAAGACTTGGGAATTAAATCTAAAGAAAACGTGAACATGACTAGATTTTTGAAAACCAACATAAAATTAGTCAATTTTTCTCAGAAGATTGCTCTAAAGAGAAAAATGGACTAATTTTATGTTGGTTCCTACGCAACCTTTCACTCGCTAAAAAACAGCATAATCCAAATTTTTTAAGAGGCTTGGATAGAGACGGTATAAACTCTAATACTCCATCCCAGTAGAGACAAAAAAATACTAGGTGACCTCTTCCTATTTGCCTAAGCCTGGTTGGCAGAGTTATCTGATACCTGTGCTGGTCAGGTACGCGGTAAACTAGCCGAGTTACACACAAGCTAACTCGAGTACCACCAACATAACAGAAATTTCTGATGCTCCACATTTAAGTCCCCACAAGGGAAAAAAATTGTATTTTACCTATTCCTATCCTTCTCTCTGATGATAGCTGATGAAGGAAAGCATACATGGATGCGATAATAGCACAGTGATAAAGATTGCACAAACTAGAACAGAACAAAGACATATATAGAAAAATGAAAGGGCATGGATCATGGCTCCCTACCTATAACAGTGATTTCCCAAATCGAAGGAAGCCAATTTAATCAAATTGGTATTCTATTCTATTATATTTCTGTGCACTTATGCACTTTAAGGCATGACAAGTGTGAATAGAAGAATAAATCAACACTAACTGTACGAGGACATGAATGAAACCTACTTGGAGCCGGGTCTTAACAACCCACAATGGATTTGTCGTAATGGACGTTGCAGCCCCTGCTCCCGCAGCAGCAATCATGTTTGCACCAATTGTAAGCTGCCCATTGCTATCCACTGCATTTACCGCACAAAAACATCCTTACGGTAAAGATAGGTGGTTTTCTATTGTCTTCATAATAACTTTTTGATACTACAGGATTAAATAACATGATGGCATTCAAACAAACATATTAAAAAGAAGTGATGAAAGCTAATTGTTCAAATAACCAACAGAGAAAAAGTTCACCATGTGTATGCAACATATCCTTAAGATGTCCATAAACTGTAAAGTACACCTGCAGAAGATGAATATTTTCTATCAAAACGGTTACTTATGTGGAATTTCAGAAAGGTGAGTGGATTCAGCATTTCAAAATGTATAGAAGATATATGCCAACATGAAGTCAGTTGTAAACAAAGCCAGTAAGATTACAGAGGACATGGTAAATCAACTTTTTACTTCCATAAAATGTCATCCAGGAGTCCAATATGGCAATATCTGCCCCCGCCCCAATAAAAGCCTTATTGATTTTGAATTTTCACCAGAAATTCAAAGAAGGGTTAATCATTGCATTATCATAATAACAAAGAATGCAGTTCCGTAAGAGACCAAAGAGAATATCTGAATATTATTTCATTCAATTTTGATAATTCATTTCATGAAGGAACTCCATATAATTGCAATCCACAGAAGTAAAAATTAAACAAGACCATGCCTACCGCCCAGTTTGGAAGAAGAGCTGTCAATGTTGGTGAAAGGCCTCGATAAAGTCCCTTGAAACCTTCCGTTCTTATTATATTCTGTAAGCTTGTGACAATGACACTACCTGTTTGTTGCCCAAAGAATTCAAGGAAAAATAAGTGTGCCAGTAATATGGATTTGGATTTTTCTTTATTCTACCATTGATCTTAATAAGTTTATCAAGAAGACCAAAATATAATATATCTATCCAAAGAAGGAACAAGATGAAAGACCAATTATCAGCTCCTCAAATCAATACTTGTTTAAATTAAGAAAAAAACAGAACAAGCCCTAGAAAACTTCGTGAAAACCTTGACAGCAACTCTCCCCAGAACTCACCAAATTATACTCACAATCAAAGGCAATTTACCATAAACACATAACGAGCTTAGAGTGCACAACTTACAGAATGTGATAGTTCATTTTGGAAAAGACTACATCAAATGTGGAAAGCAAAAATCCAAGGAAAAGCATAAAAACCGACACATTGGACATCCTATATTAGAGAAAATGGAAATTGAAGGAAACAGTAGCCCAATTTGGGTAGTCTATCGGAGCTAAAGGAACATGAAGACACAGAAAAAACGCAAAAAGAAAAAAGATCTCTTAATCCACTAAGGAGCAGCCTGGTGAAAAAATGAAACCATTAAGCATCCTAGACAAAAGAAAATTCCTAAATCCACAATGAAAGAAAATTCTTTTCTTGCAGTTGGAGCTCAAAGAGATTTCAATAATGATGGGCTATATGTTTTCGTAATCACACCTTTGTTTTGGACAAGGTAATAGTATAATCCTTTTTATGCTAACAAATAACTTCTAAAAGAATTTAGAAGAATACGTAGTGAATAAGTTAGGAGGATAGCATGGGAGATAAGGGTACATTGTGGCTCAGTAAAGCAGTCAACCGGAATAACTAATACTTCTACGGCGCCTGAGAAGATTGGTAAGAATTTAAAGGAACACAAAGACTTCTTTTATCTGAAATATACTAGAACTGGAAGATCTTTGAATCCATTGTACAGTGTAAAATCGAGGTAAAATTTCCTTTAGAGTTTGATAATTTGTGTTAAATCCAAGTCAACTAAGAGTGAGGAGCAGGACCTGAAACTGTATATCTTTGCAAATGAGGAAAGCTCAAGTCTGTCATTCATACTTCATTGGATCAGATAACCATTAATAATTCGCAGTCCACTTTTCAGATATATTGATATGAGTGGTCTTTTGCTCACACAAAAGGCAAGTAAGTTGTGAATAAGAAGTGTAATAAGGGATCTACAGATCCATTACTAGTGCTAGGAAATAATTTAATTAGAAGATCATATTAATCTTAATATATCATTTAGCATTTGTTCAATTGGAAGCACTTCGATACAAGGTAGCAGTTCTTATCATTTCTAATAAAAGAGAGAATGACGAGAACAAACCTTGACGACCCGATTGGGAAACCTGAGGCAGACCATGTACTTGCAGTCTTGTCTTAATAACATCCAATGGACACATAAATGTAGCGGCAATAGCACCTAAAAGAAACACCCAAAAGATGCAAAAGACATAATTTTAAAACCCCCAACTAACTCAAATTCACATTCAAATAGCTCAAAAACTCAAAGATCCAATGGACACATACATGCAACAGCACCTAAATGAACAACCAAAGATACAAAAGCAATGATTTTAACAACCCCCAACTAACTCAAATTCACATTCAAATAGCTCAATAAACTCAAAGATCCAAATGTACACATAAATGTAGCAGCACTAGAACCTAAAAAAAACACTCAAACATACAAAAGCCAAGATTTTTACAACCCCCAATTAACTCAAAATCACATTCAAATAGCTCAAAAAACTCAAAAATCAAAAAACAACACAATAAATCTCTTACCTACTTTAACATTAAAACCCAAATGACAACAATTGACAAATCAATTTCAAAATTGAAAAAGGAAGCAAGTATATACCTGCAGAAGCACCAGCACCAGCATCACAAATGATACCTCTCACACACCTCCGGTCGCCGCCGGCAGAGGTGGCCATTTTTAAAGATTCTTGCCGGAAAATTACCCAAAAACTGAAAAATTCACCTTTTTTTTTCAAGAATCGAATGAGAAATGAAGAACCCTTGAAGATTTAGCAAAAACCCATGTGGGGTTTCATCATATACAAATACCCTTTGGGGTTTAAAGAGAAATGGGATCGGTCCACTGACGTCTTGGACGAGTTAAGGCGTTGGGACTTCGATGATGATTCCTTATTGCTTTTTGAATTGGAAGAAGAAAAAAAAAACAAAGAATTAGAATTTTGATATGGTCAAAAAAAATATTCTTTCATAATTATTCTAAAATAGGAAAGTTAGAATGTTTTTAAAATTAACAGATTAGGAAGTGCTCTATCACATCATAATCGAATGACAAGAACTAGTGAATCATAATATAGTGATGCATTTAATATTATATGATAAACTATCGATTTAGTCGTGATAAAATTTTAGATTATACTTATAGATCGATTTCAATTATAATTATTAGAATATTTTTAATACGTATTAATGAGATTAAACACTTAGCTATAATACGATAAGAATGATAAGAACTAGTAAATCATAATGTAGTGATACGTTGTTATTATACGATAAACTACTGATTCAGCAATGACAAACTCTTAGATCATACTTATCGACTGATTTCAATTATAGATAATGTCTTTTTAAAAAAAAAAAATAGTTTAGTGATGTTGTTTTCTTTAAATTCCAATTTACTATTATATGATTCTTTTTTTCGATAATAACTCTAATACAGAAATGCAGGGTAAGGTAATAAAACGTTGAATTATATGACAAGTTATTATATTTACTTAAGATAAATCAATATTAACAAGTTCCAACGAAATAAATGATATTCTTTTCTCCTAAGAATAAATGACTCGAATAGAATTTAATTAATGATGTTGATAGATAATAGGGTTTTCCATCAATCTCGGATGGAGCCAAAGATTCACTATTTTTTGGCTTTGGGGTATGATGGAATAAAACAAAATAGCTCTTTAAACTGTGTGCGATTCTTTCAATTGTGAAGTAGCAGTTAGTTAATGCAACTTTCGACACTCATCATGGGTCATCCGGAAATAGTCGCGCTATATTTTTGAACATAAGGATCAGGCCGCGTACATCTGACCCCCCTTACCCCGCAATGGGCAGGAGCCTCTGAGGCATTGGGGTAATGTTGTTGTTGTTGATAGATAATAGGGTGAATTCAATATCAAGACCTTTGAGAAAAAGACTAACTTTATATATAAGTTATTTTTATTTGAATTTAAAGGTTGGTATCCATATTTATTTCACCATAACTATCATGATTATAGTTATTTTCACTAGAATTAAAATCTTTAGTTAAATTCCTACCCTTCGGGGAATATATACCTTTTATATCAATTTTTTTTAAATAGTTGCTTACATTTGACTTTTTTCGTCATTCAATCTGATGAATAATTTCATTAATTAGGAAGAAACCAAAACGATCCAATAGCGCAAACAAAATTGTTCATATAGACATATCTTATTTCCTACTAGATAAAAAATATACATTTCAATTAATTAAAAACTAAATATACAAAATCAAAAATATTATAATTTCTAATATATAAAATATTTAATTAGTTTGAACAAAAAGTTCCTTGATCCTTGCAAAGTAAAGTCTACTAATATTAAAAAGGCCAACTAAAATTTGTATATGTTTGATCACATTTTGTATAAACTTGGACACAACCATTTCCTTTTTATTTTTTGCTTTTGCTTATTTTAATCAATTATCTTCAACTATATCTATCATTATCATAGAAAAAACAATAAAAATGTATATATAGCATACTCTCAATTACAACTATATAAAAGTTACATATAATAAGTTTATTTTACATATAGTCAGTCCTCTTCTCATGTAATTCAAATGTCTATCATGTAAGGTATATTAAAGGAAAAGATATTCCGCGATTTCACTTATGAACTCTTTAACTTTCGAATACACTTCATTAAGCTTAAGGCCTTGTGAACTTTTTTACTGAAGTTACATAGTCAAAACTCAAAGCTGAAACTTCTGATTAAGGATGAAAGAATCTTATCTATCTCCCCACACAATTTAGTTGTTCTCCTAGTCATGAGATCATAAAAGAATACATATTATATCTTTTATACACACCTTTATTATTAATGATGATTAATTAATCATCACTTAACTATAATATAAGTTAAGTTAATGTGTCTACTTGGTATAAATGGTAGATAGCCTATGAAAAGGACTTTAATTTATTTTTCTTTAATTTGAGGTGGAATTTGTAACCAAAAGTTTTCATGTTATTCTGGCTACTACAACAATTGCTTCTTTTTTTTTAAAAAAAAAAAAAAGATTTTGGGTATCTCATTCCATGCTGCTTTGTGAAATCTCAAAGACACTAATCCTACATGTTTGGTTGGGATGTAAAGAGAAGGAATGAAAAGGAATTGAAGTAAATCCTCCGTTGCTCGAACTATTCAAAAATATTGCAACACAAAAATATACTGTTTGAAAAAAAATTGATATATGCTTGATGACATTTTTATAAAATCCGCACAACATAGAGTAAATGTATAAAGTGGGTGGAAATTCCACTCTCAATACTAAAATCAGAGACATCTGATTAAGGACGGAGAAATATGAAGGAAACAAATACAAACATATTGAAATTACAAAATTATATAGCTTACACATAAATCTATTTTATAACAAACTCAATAATAAATAAACATAGTTTTAATAT